>VXBA01000519.1:578964-664020 GCA_013399895.1 Serilophus lunatus | reverse complement strand
CTACAGCCTTCCCCAGCGTCCACCTGCTCCGGCGTGGCTCCTCCACGGGCTACAGGTGGATCTCTGCACTCCTGTGGTCCTACATGGGCTGCAGGGGCACAGCTGCTTCACCATGGTCTTCCCCATGGGCTGCAGCTGGATCGTCAGCTCCGGCGCCAGGAGCATCTCCTGCCCCTCCTTCTCCACTGACCTTGGTGTCTGCGTTGTTGTTCACAGGCTCTCACCCTGCTCCTCTCCGGCAGCCATCTTCATTTCCCAACTACTTTTTTTTTCTTCCTTCTTAAATATGTTATCACAGAGGCGTTCTGCCAACTACTGATTGGCCTGGCCTTGGCCAGCAGCGGGCCCAGCCTGGACATGGGGAAACTTCCAGTAGCTTCTCGAAGAAGCCTCTCCCTCAGCCCCCTCCCACTGCCACCAAAACCTGGCCACAGAAAAACCAATACACAGTCCAATCTTGAGAAACAAAATAAGGTCAGTAAGACATCAGTAATTGCAAATATCCACTACTGCAATCTGGTTCAATTTTGGCAGCACTTTTTATAAAAGCAAATTAGAAGAGTGGAAGTAACGGAATTATAAACTACATTTACCAAGAAAAGCCGCTGCACAGTCAGCGCTTGTGTGCTTCAAAACCTTAGCTGGCATGGCATTATCACAAAGACAACCTTTGCCTTACAATAAGACAGCTCATTTTAATAATTCATTTAAAATCTGGTCTAGCTGATATTCAGTCTTCACGAAGGCTCCTTCACTTTTGGATTTGTGTCCTTAGTAGGAAGCAGTTGAATCAAACCATAGACTCTTCACCACTGTGTCCTTCTTTGTCCATGAGTTTAACACCAGGTATGATCTTCTGTGAGATTTATGCATTGACCATGACAAAGGGGCTATACCAAATTAAACTATTTACTGATACTTCCTCTTAATAATTTCATAAACTGACAGTACTTCCAGTCCTCTTATTTATTGCCCATAATCCTGAGACATAGTCCCAGTCTTGTCTACTGCTTTTAGTAAACTACCCTCCCAGACAAGAGGAATACCTAGTTCAGGATAGGGCCCTGATGCACAAATGTGTGAAGAATAATCACATTCTTGCAACATGCCAAAACAGGAAAACTTGGTGAAGGGGCATTTACCTGTCAACAGAGAAATCTGTTCCAATGTTACTATGAGGACACATCTTCGCCCTGTGTTGACACTCCTTTCAGAAATGGTAATACTGAGCTAAGGTCCACTGCCTTTCAAAGGATCCCATTGAACTTTCTATAAGTCATTGCTTGACATATTGTACTCTGCTAGAAAATTCACTATAATTTGTACGATATAGAATTATAAAAATTGTATTGAAGCTGCAAGCATATTCTGAGGTAGTCTGGACTGCAGATCACTTTACAGTTCACTACACAGCTCAGAAATTACCACTCAGCCCAGGACGTTCCCCTGAGACTATCCTCACAAGAATGTAAACTGTATTACTATCTCAAGCAGTAAATTTAAGCTTCTTCCATTACATGCAAAACAACACAATTACACTACATTCTAATGAAAAAATGACAATTCCTGTTCAGGCTACAAATCAAATTACAAGTGAAGATTGCAGATTGTATACATGCAGCTCATCTTGGTTCACTTTATATTGAGATTTAGAAGTCTTAGATTTTGATCAAATGTATTCTGTAGGATCTTACTCTGGTATACAATAGCACCTATTTCCTATTTTTGCATCGTCCATTCAAAAAAATGGGATTAGCAAAGGACTTAAATATGGAGAGACCAAACTGTTGAAAGAATTGGTTTACATGCAAAATGTCATTTTGTAAGGTGATGAAGCATCTGTGTCTGAATCTCATGTCTAGGTTCTTCCACCATGAAGGGAAGCTGTAAAAATGTAGACAGTAAATTTCCTAAGTTTTATACAAGTGGACTGTCACATGGAAGTGTTTTGGCTGCGTGTTTTAATCTGTTTTCTTTGTGAGGAGTGCATGCAGCCACCTAGATAGGAGCCATACAAGTTTCCCTGTGGTCAGCCCTGTGACGTGAATTTAAGCCAACTCTGTCTTGTGCTTCGCAGTGAAGGAAGACCTTAGCACTTGCCAGCAATATTGGAGGGAGGCCACTTCACAACTCAGCTCTCACAGACAAGCACAAGCCTCTCAAAATCTGGTCCATTGCATATACATCTGCCTCTTGTATTCACAATTACATCATATACAACCAGGTTTCATAGATTTTCTAGCACAAATACGTAAACAGAAAAAAAATGAGGGAATTGCCATCCAAATAAATGATTCTTGTGTGGAAAAATGTTATGAATCCTGCTCAGCATATTGCACCTGCAAGCAAAGAGCATTCTACCTGCTGTCCATTGCCAATAGTAATTGCAGATTTTTTAAGAGACTGGAGAATTCAATCAACAGCACTCGTGTGACTGAATTAAATTTTGAGCATATGAAGCTATAGAAATGTTTGTGTTTATGCTCTAGTCTTGGAGTCTGTCTTATCCATTTGGTCATTTCAAGGCAAAATACGAAAAATAGTTATCCTTTCAGCAGAAAAATAATAGAGCTGTAAAAAATTCCATTGATTAATCCAGAAATTACCCAAGAACTTGAAACATTTGTTCACCATAACCTGTAATTTTGCTGATGGGCTGCAGAGAGACCGAAGGAGCCAAAAGGGTTCAGCTAAGGTGACATAGTAAATGCAGAAACATGCTGCTCCAAAGCTGCATAGAATTTCAACTCACATCGTTAACTTCAAGGATAATAACTGTGAACTCCAGGGCAAATTTTCCTTATAGAGAACTAATGAGTTTTTGCATTCTGTACCTGCTGTTGAGCTCTGAGTTAAACAAGCAGGAAGGGAAATAACTGTCATCATTTCCGTCTTCTTCCAGGGCTGTGGTTATAAGCTACTATATGGTAAATCATTTCACCTCCAGATAAATCTTTACAGTTCTGGGTCAAACTGTTTCTCTCAAGACCTAAAAAAGAACAATTGAGTTGAGGCATTTTGAAGATTTGGACTTTTTCTATGCCTTAAATTCATACTAGTTCATTTTGTGTATGTTGTGTTTGTAGTAAGAATGGCAAAAATATCCGAGAGATGGATTTTCTATTAAACTACAGTTTTATCAGTACCAGAAAAATAAATAAAAACATGCAGCTCTCTGTAAAATGGATTGAAACCTTTTTATATTTCATTTCAATTTATTATTTGTGTCTTCTTCAGTGTGAATTGCATATCATAGATAATTTTCAAACTCAGATCGTGCCCTACTTAATGTGCCAAAATTATTAATTGAAATTATGAAATACAAGATTTTTGACATGAGAGAAAATGTAGTAGTGATTTAACAAAAATTAATTCCTATTTTGTGGGAAATATCTAAACTTTGTCAATTTTTGGAAAGCAAATCTACTGCCTAAACTCTGTGATTTTGCATCTCCTGTGCTTTTGTGGGACATCAGATGCGTGTGGTGTCAGTCTTTTTACAATAAGACAAAACCTACACAAACCTTCTCTGTAGTTTTCTAACTCTCATTCAGTGAAAATACAGAAGTAAATTGCAATTGTCATAGCTTAGATTTGATATTTTTCACATAGAAATTAAAACACATTGACCAAGCTTTCTCATGACTGCAGTCCCCTTGCAAACAAGGTCTTCTTGCTTGTGTCAAGTGTGTTTAGTGAGGCCTTTACCTTCACAGGATGCTAACCTATGCCATGTAATCTTGGAATGTAGAGCCATTAACACTTTCCAGGAGGTCTCTTTCTCCAGACTCATAACCATGTGAGATCTCCATGAATCCCACAGCTGTAGCATTTGCTGTGCCCCTTGCTGCTGCAGCAGGTCTCGCTACAGCCTTCTTTTCCAGCTGCCTGTACACCTGACCTTCCCCTGCTGCAGGCAACATCAACAACTCCCACTGGAACCTGCCCAAGCCTTGCAAAGGGTAGACAGAATAAAGAGTTTGCATGAACTGCCAAGCCAGACCTCAGAAGCACCTAACTCACAATAACGCATAGGACACATTGGACATTTCTTCTTGAAAATCACATCCAGACTGTTCTGACAATATGACTGAGTATCCTGGACACCTTAGGCTACAGCTACACTGTTAAAGCCATTTGGTCCACACAGTGATATCTGGCACCAAAGCTTGGCGGCTCAGAGTGGCTTGTGCCCACATGAACCCTCTGGATCAGACTGGACATTTGACCAAGATTTTCTATGCATCTCACATTGTATCTCTAGATACAAGCGTATCTAGCAACCTAAACTGTCAAAAAGCCCATTCCCTGGCCATGATAATTGGCTATATTCATAATTTTCTAGGCTTTTTGTAGAGGGTCATAGCATTCAGATGACATATTTGGAACATAGCCTGGATGTGCTTTGGAAATTTGCTTAACAGTAGTTTAGGATAACACCAGATGTCCTAAGCAAAAACTGTGCAGGTGACAGTTCTACTACTTTAGCACTCAAGATAATCAGGGGGCAAAACCTGGATTCATCCCATTATGTTGATGTCATACCTAGACTCCTTCCTGTTTTATTTAGTTTACTAACAGAAAGGTAAAGCTATGGCTATGAGACAAAATTACTAATTCTTTTTCTTACATTTACTTTCAGAATACTTGCAGTAATGGAAACACATTATTAACCAGAGTGTTTTTTATATACTTGGGTAACATTATGTGTGTCTTGGGATGGGGCTTGAGAACTTGTGAAAGTGGCCACACAAACGTTGTGGTCCTGCAGGAATACTGGGGTCCTGGAGGAGTGGTCACAAAGTATGAACAAGCAAACCTGATATGTGATATGAACTGAAAGAAGGAGCCTCTGGACCAAACCATTACTGAATCCATGTGAAAAAATACTTTTTTCACTTTTCAAAGAGAACCAAATTGCACTAACATAGACTCAGTGAAGATGTCATTAAAGCCCCAATCAGGGAGCATATAGCAGAGGCAATTTGTTTACCAGTACACCTCAGTGAAATTGCAGGCCAAATTAAAAGTCAGGTTTGGAAGAATCTGTTATTGCACAGCGGACAACAGAGATTTCTGTTTCCCCTCAGAGCATTAGAATGGTGGTAGTTCCATTACAATAGTGGATTCATCCACAGTGATTTGGTGTAACCCTGCATGTACACTTTTACCATGCTAAATAAAACCATTTCTTGATTACATAAACCAACAGAACGCTGATTAAGCTGTAAAGTAAATCTAAGCCTGAAATATGAATAATTAACTGGTGCAACACCTGCCAATAACTGCAGGGCAAGAGCTTCCTTTAATTTTTCTTCAAAAGTTGAAGGAAGAAATGTTTGATTGTGAGACTTCAGCCAGCTACTGGAGAAAACAGAGTATAGTATTTGTTTTTGACATAACATGATGAAAATTACCAGTGCCTGCTTTGTGAGACAGAGAACTCTAAATCAGGATTCAAAAGATTAAAAGTGAATAAGCATGCTGTACATGTCTATACATGTCTTAGAATAAGAAGTGATAGTTTGAAGACAAGAAAAAAAGAAACTGGGAGTCAAGAGAAGACAAAACTGCTTCTAAGAGGGAATTCCAGCTTTGTTTTAGACAAAAGAACACTGTGGGACCTCGAGCAAGCCACATCCTGAAGAAGTGTCTCAGTTTCTCCATTATAGTTTATCATAAAAGCTAATGGCAATAATGTTTTAGAAAAGAATTATATGATGTGCAAATATGCATTATTCTCTAAGTGTATCAGCTCTTACATATGGAAACAGTGAGAATCAGTAAGATTTCTTCAGAATACGGTTTATTTGAACCTGTAAGTATCATACACTCAAAAGATAAGCATTCTCCCTTCTGTTTCCTTACCTTAGGACCAAATCAAGAGGTAATTAAAAATATCAGTGGTCTGTACTCCAGAGTATCTTTCAATCAGGGGACAAAGGGAGACAGACTTTTTGAAATCAAATACAGACACTAGCCTGGCTGACTTTTCCATAGATGTATATGATTTTGTTTATATTGAGTTCATAACATGGAAATAGGTATTACTCGAGATTTTTGCAATACAGATTTCTGAAAAGCCTTTCAGGATTATCCCAGCACCATTATATAGAAAATATACAGATAGAGACTGAAAGCGCAGGGACGATATTATCCTTCCTGCTGTGAATGAATTTATGTAATAAATTCCTATATTGAATAGTATGTAAACTGAGATTTAATATGTTATCTGTTCTCATACTAAACAATAATTTTCAGTAGCCTTTTCAAATTTCAATAGCCTTTCAAATTTATTGCCTTAAAATCCCTGTCATAATGTTTTCTAATACTATATGTGTATTGAAAGTAAGACCGAAATACCTGACTCAGAATCAGGTTCACAGCTGACCCATGCTGTAAAACACTAAATTGTTTCTTCTCATGCAAAATCTTCTATTCTAATTACATTTTATTGTGTTAAAACTGCATATGCAGGAAAGCTGAGTAGATCATGACTTCCTCACGGTGAGACTAGGTTGTCACTTCATATTCTCTCCTGGTGGTGAAGAGACTGAAAGATGTTGATTGTTTAATATCCCATGTGAAATGTTTGGCCTCAGACCACTAGAGAAGTGCTTTACATTACAAGAACACCAACTAACTTAGTACTTGATGGAAACTTTTTTTGTCAGCCTCAGCTTATATGCAAATGAAGGGGTGCAGCAGACTGACCAAGCAGCTATTAGAATGATGATGGCATGTACACAAAGAGAGACCCTGAAAAAACAATAAGCAAATGGGAATTAAATTGCTACTGTTTATTTTATATCTAGTTCATGAATTAATAAAAGGCTTTCTAGGGCTGGAAATCCGCTATTTTTGACTAAGCGATAATTTGCTTCAGAAAGGAAATTACATCTGTGAGGAAAAAAAAAAAAAAAGACAACAAAATATTTAGGGAGAGTAAGCTGTAGGATACATCATAGAATTGAGTGACAAAAGTCCACTTATATTGACAAGGGAGTTCACCTAAGAAATTGGACCTTATGGATCACATTCTCCCTAACTATAGCTATATAAAAGGTTGATAATAGTTGTAAATTAATTATCTGTGAACCCTCTATAATCAGTGAAGAAAGGATTGAATCAGACTTTCTATTCCTAACACTTTTATCACTTTATTAAATACAGAAGAATCCTAAATGATGATTTTCTGTAGGTAATCTGAGTGCTTGGACGGGTCACATAAGTTTCCAAGACTAATGTTAGGAAAAATTGCTCCCATTCCTTCTTTTCATGAAATCACATTTGTTTATCAAATGACCTTTGCTCACATTTCTCTTCATAGGATGCTGAAATTGTCTTGCAGCTGTAACCATGGAAGAACACTGAGACTCACTCTGCCTCTGCCTTCAGGGAGCAAAAGCATCAGGCTATATAAGGGAGCAAGACTGCTCCCATGGCAGTCTTGAGGGTAAATTATGAAGCAGAACTGGTCAAAAGTAAAAGAAAACAAGTGAAAAATAAAGCAATTTCATTTCAAAGTTCTCTTCTCTGTGAATATTGTATTTTTCTATACATTCTGCAAACATTCATAGTTCATCTCAACACCAGATATAACACAATGTCTTTCATTTTTCCTGGTCATGACCCTTCTCCGGTCTATGGTGGGTTAATTTGAGAGTCTCTGGCAACTAGTGAGTATACAGAGAAAAATGGAAAAAATAAGATGCATAAAGGGTCTGAATTTTGGTCTGTCCTCTTAGCTACAGCAACAATCAGGTTTAAATATTTCCTCAGGCAGACATTGCATCTGAGCTACTTATGGATCTATTCCCATGACTTTTCTAAACCCTGTTTAAGTCCATTTATATTTTTGGCATCTACATCTTCTTGCAGAAATGACTTCACAGTGCAGATATTCAACAATACAGAAAAATGTTTCCTTCTGTTTATTTTAAACTCACTACCTGATAACTTTATTGTCTATGTGTCCTCCTGAGTTCCCACAATTTAAGAAATCCAAAAAGTATTCCCTGTTCTCCACAATAAATTTGTGCAACTGTCACATTCCTCTAAGTTGTCCGTTCCAAGATGAAGAGGTTCATTCAATTTAGTCTCTCTGCATATGGAAAACATTCTCCATGTCTATCAACCTCACTGCCTATTTTAACTACTACAATATGGTATTTTTTGGTAGGTGGATCTCTTCCCATAAAAACAGCTAATGCTTACGATTTTTTTCCTATTTTCTTACATTAGCATAGCCCAAGTTTCATATGAATATGCTTCTCTTCAGCCAAAACATTTAACTACCTCTAAGACTGAATCTTCAGTAGCTATGTATGATACACAATAAAAGAAAACCAGTTCCTTCATATCTCATGTGGTTGCAGTTGTATCTTATTGAAGATTTGACTTCTAACTCTCTTTTAAAGTTTCTTATACATTATTAGAATTGTCTAATAGTTTTAAATCTTGAGATAGCCTTGTGTGCTAGTCATTTAAGTAGCATTTCAATACCTTTTGAGGGTGTGTTGATTCATCTAGATTTAGCTATAAATATAGGACCTTCAACAGATATTTATGCTAATACCTATTATTAGTGTATCATCTCTACATCTCTGTTTTGTCTAAGGCATAAAAACAGCTAATTTTGCCAGGCCCATAAGAAGTCGCATCAGACTTTATTACTTCCTGTTTTGATAGTGGTATTTATAAGTGAATAAGTACTGAATTGAGAGAAGAAAGAAGAAATGGAGGGGGGGAAAAAAGAAAAGAAAAAAAAAAAAGAAAAAAAGGAAAAAAAAGAAGAGAGAAAAGAAAAATATTTTCATGCTATTTTAAAATGAGCCTTCCTCCAGAAGATCCATTACAGTGAGGAAATGTGTACTGGCAAATGGACTAGATATGGGATTTGTATCATTTACTGGAAACCTTCTAGTAGCATAAACAAGAACTTCATCAAACTCACACTCCAGAGCCTTACAGCTGACCTCATATGCTCTTTGTATCAACAGACAGGTCTATCTGACTCATACTTGTTTTGTGCACTGGGGAAGCATTCTACCTTAACAAGCCTGAGACCCTGAGGAGTTCCGCCTGTGAGCTGGAATATGTGCTTCTTTTTGATGTTTGTTGCAGATGAAAGAAGAAGGTTCATGTGGTTTGGGGGAATGCTGCTGACAGCATTTCAGACAATGAAAAAAGTGATAAGGAGTTCAGGAAACTTCTCTCTTGACATCTGATTTCTCAAATTTTGAATTTATAGGATGTGTCTGGTGTATCTTTTACCGGCAGCAAAAGGTTTTGTTAGTCTTTTTTTTTTTCTGTTTTGAAATCTATTTATTTAATTTCAGTGAGTAAATTGCCAAGCTAAAAAAAAGAGAAATTGAATATCTTAATATTGGCTTTTTGGTAATTTCCGTACAATATAAACTCTTGTATCAGAGCTGTGTGTTCTGGTATAATTTCTCATGACATGACCAACAGCAAACAAAGAGAAGTAGAAAATAATAAAAATGAAAGGACTAAAATTCATAAATCTATGCATTAATAATTTTTTTTCTTCATAGGTTAAGTGCATTTGAATAACAGGGACATTAACACATTCAGGTGTGAGAAGAGATACAACACACATGTGTATCCATGTACATGCACAACCTGGATCACATAACTTCTTCCTACTTGTCAATGAAGCGCTAGAGATCAGGAGTCTTGGTTGTTATCCTTGACTTCAGAATAAAATTGTGGGTTAGTTGTTAGAGATTCCCTATGAAAAGCATATTCAATCTGAGAGGCCATATGGATGGTTTGTAAAGGTTAAAATTTATTGCATGAGGTCCTAGGTTCTTTTCCTTTGGCAGTCCATGACCTTCCTTTTAGGTTATTTATAGAATATGGTTGCATTTCATACTCAAACATCCCCAGCTAGAAGGCAAGCAAGAATTTATTCAGTGTAAGTGGTAAGTGCATGAAAATAAAAGGCAGTGTCAGTAGATCTGACTAACCCATGCACTCTTTTTTTGTAGCTTAAGGAGTTTTCCCATCAAGTAGGAGTAGGAGTAGGTAGTATTGCCTTTCTTCTTCCCTGCTGCAGTGAGCAAGGATTCCCTAAAAAAATACCACATTGCTCCGGTGAAAGCACAATGTTTCAACACATCCACATAAGGCAGTGCACCCCTGCTCAGAAGGTCCAAAACAAATCACCCAAATAACACAGATCTCTTCAAGCAGGACAGTGTCTGCTACCAGCGTGTCTACCACTCACTTGAGTGCCTTAGCTGCTGGCATGGCACAGCCCTCTTGAGTCTCGAGCAAATTCAAATAGGGAGAGACTCCTTACAAACTGCACAGGAAATCCTTCTGGCCCACAATGACTTATAAATTTCTTTTCCTTCACACTGAACGAATTAATTAACTATAATACAAGTCTTACTATATAGAAGTAGTTTATAAGACTTGGTAAGTCTTGAAGAGCAGGCGAAGAGCACACAGTTAAGGATGAAGTTCCAGAACTTCTCTTTTCAGAGAGGTAAGCAAAAAAATGAGACATAGATCAAGGTAAATTTGCTAAAGGAATGACAATAACTAGACAGACGTGGTTTGGTCTGCTCTGTCACTCTTAAGCATCTTAAGTATGATCTTAAGTTTTACATGTCTAATGAAGAGGTATTCTTCAAGGAGACACCTACATTTTCTTTGTGCTTAATAAACACGTACCTCAGAAGACCGATTCATTTTGCCTAACTTTAAACATTCTTCCTTGCATATAGAAGAAATTGTGTAATTCCACTAACAACCATCACTTTATTAGGCATTCAAAACAGTGCACGAGTTTGCTGAGAAATTCAACGGACCGTACGCAATTGTAACATGGGAGCGTGTGGGTATTATTAACTCTATTAACTCACTATTTTGCAAGCCAGGAGAAAAACCAAATAATATTGAAATGTTAAGTTCCAGGGTTTGGGTTTTTTCTTTTATTTTTAAATAAAAAAATAGATGTGAAATATCTGTTAAACTGAAATCTTTTATTGTAACTTAGCATGTGGTATCTTAAGTACTTATGTTGCAATACATGTGATTTTCAGTCTAAAGCAATCTGCCCATGGTGGATAGATTATCTCAATTACTATAGCCAGAAGCATTCCCATGAGGACACAAGGTGACAGATTATCTGCTTTAGGACCAAGTTAATTTAATTTTTTATCTGTTAACTAATAAAAGAATGTTTTCATCTATATGCTATATTCATTTGATCTCTTTTGTGCTTCTTTAGTTTAGGAGTTACAGGAAATTGAAAAGCATACTTTTTACGCAAGGCTTCTTTGGCCTCCCATAAAACAAGTGGATTGGACTTGAAATTAAGTAGAATGAAGCCAAAACTGACTAAGTTTTTAATGGGAAATCACTGTGTATGCTTTTAATAATGAGTGTCTAATAGGCTACATAATTTTCCTCTTTACATGAAATCTATGCTCATTGTCTCATCAAGTGAGTTCTACTGTTTGTTCAAAGTTAATTTTACATACTTTTAAATCCTGCTAGGATTTGAACCTAGAGGTGCAAAAGGTGGAGTGATTAAAGATTGCTTAATGATTCTAAACTGCTCGATACATTAAGCCAGAGGGGTTGGATACAAGAAGATTGGCAGAAAGTAGATATAATTGCAGTAAAGTCTTGAGATTTCTGCTGCTGAATAGATGGACTGACACTCTGTGTGTGTGTGTGTGCACGCACGTGCATGAATGTTTTAGAGAAGCTGAATCAGAGGTCCTCTTCTTGCCTCTGTCATATCTCATAAAATACCTCTGCACTTTCTCTTACTTAGGCATATTCATAGACATTCACATTTGTTCTCATTACACTTAAGGAAGTCATGCACAGCACTAATTTTACATTCTCCTGGTTTCTTCTCACCTACCTCCACCTTCTGCTAGTGATACACTTGTTACTTTTCCCATTATGATAAATATAAGCAGACCTTTATAGAGCAGTATCATATTTTAACACTTCAGTTAATTATTCAAAATACTTTTTTCAGAGCAAAAATAAGGTTAACCTTTTTAATCATCTCTACAAGGGATAAAAAACTGGAGCCAACTTTTGTCAGTCTAAAAAATTTTCATTTGGAGTCTGAAAAATTTGTTTCTAAACTGTGGTAAAGTTCTCATTCACAAGTGGATTTTGGATCAGACATAAAATATTAATTTTTATGTATGAAAATCAATAGTTTCCTTTGGCACAGAGAACTTCTGCATCCATTTCAATCAGACATGGTTTGAACAAACAACTTGCTGACCAAAAATTTGTACATAATCTGGTTAAGGCAAAATTTGTCCTCTGTTTTGTAAATGCAGCCTTTTTTTAGGTTCCAGTTTTCAAAAAGCTGAGTTAAATCTCCCCTGAACAGCAGCCTTCAGATGTGCTTACATATGACTGAGTGCAGCTCCTACAAAAGCCAATGAAGGGATTAAATTTGTCGTACAAACAATTTACTGCTCCCTGTTTTCAAGGGAGTGATGATTTTTTCAACGTATAGTTTCTATTGGGTGTTCATTCAAACCCTTGTTTCTTTCCAACCTAACCTTGATCCAGTCAACGCAATGTCCCATTTCTGAACTTGCTAGGTGACATTGCTTATGTTTTCTGACAACAAAGCTTTAGGCTGGGGAAAAGTGTTCTGAGGGTATAATAGAAAGGCATGATTACAGTTCCAGGATCCAATGTTTAAATTAATTAATTAATTATCTTCATTTGCCAAAGCAGATACTCCTTAAAGCAGCATAGAAGCTAAAGATGGACATATTTTAGAATGGGTGTTTTAATTTCTGAGGAGTGCTGCTGCTATGTTATAACTATAAGCAGTACTGTGAAGGTGAAATTGCAGAAATAAATATTCAGTCATAGCTAGTATTTCTCAGTACTTTCTTCACAGTCCTATGATTGTTGGGTTTTTTCCCCTTTGAAATATAGGACTATTATTGCCAGCATAGCAATAGGCATGTAAATATTTTTCAGATCACTCAAGTTTCATGAAATACTGAAAAGGAGTTCAGCAAGCTAAGGAAATCCTCAGAGAAAATAGGTTTATCAAGTTACCAATTACATGGACTTTGCTTTGAGCTTGTAAATAATTACAAGATGGAATTAAAATGAAGACAAAAATCAGAGTCCCTAAATTTTGTCACCTGAATGAAGAGCATATTAATAATTTTAAAAATTTTTACTATTTGACCTACTCTTCAGCTATTGTTATTAAAAAATTGTGCTAAATAACAAATTACTAAGCTGTTCAAAAATTCTGAAAAATTGTGATTTCAGTGAAAAATATGGAATTCCTACCACACCTACCATCCCAACATTTCACCATTTTCTCCACACTACACCAGTGCAAATAGTACATATTTCCATATTTGTTTGCAACAGAAATACATATATATATATATATATACTGAAAATAGTCACATTTGAATTGTCAAGAAAACTATGTTTTAACACTTCTAATGAAAAGAATTGTTTTTTAACTGTCCCCAAGTTTTTTTTGTTCAATAACTCAAAAATCTTTCTCAAGTAATTTTAACATTAAACTGCATTTTCTTATAACTCAGGAAACCAATGACTGCACTTTCAATAGCTGACTATTCCTCCCATGTGCAAGCAGCATACACTTCCTATTGACCATGTCTCACAAAGTGAAATCTGTTGCAAAGATTTCTGGGAGATAGAATTTCCTGAGAAGAATAGCAATCAGGGAAAATGTGGAATCGAACAACTTCTTCTGCTGGCAATGTATTACAACAGGAACAATTAACTTACTCTTTTGCTGAACTAATCTGGACAATTCAAGAATTCTAGTTTATCTTGAACAAACAAAAATCATCAAAATATTTGATGGAAATTTACCCTCATGAAAAGTTAAATAAAAAAAAAAAGAGAGATAGAAGCAATATTTTCTAGAAGGATATTTTGTTTTTGTAGAAACTGCATTTTTTAAGAGAAAATAGTCTACGGAAGACTCCTCTAAGAGTAGCTGAAACCTGGATGGAATAGCAAGTATCTTGCTGCAAGCAGGGTACAGAGAGTACTACCCACTAGAAGAACAATTTATTTTAGTTCTTTTCCCACAGCCCTTTGAAACCACAACCACCTGCAACACAGCAAAGAGAGTTCCAAGTGTGACACTGTATCAGAAACCACCAGAGTAACCACCTGTCCACCAACCGTTGTTATGTTCCACTGCTGAAGATTTGCAGTAATCACAGACTTCAATCTTGGTTTTGTCCCCATCACCTTCCAACATTCTGTCCTTATAAAATTAAAATTATGCTTTCTAAAACCAGAATCTCTGTTTGAGGAGACTGAAGCTGAGGCCTAGAGACAAGGTGTAGGAAATTCCTTGTTTGATATAGATATTCATCTCTTAATTAGAGAAACCAGGACAGTGCAAAGAGGTTTTAATCCTTATAAAGCACACCAACATCATTAAAGGTAGTTTAACCTCTTAGCAATCTCTGAATGTTAAACAAGGATGGCACAAAAGAATGATAAAATTTGCCTTCAAAGGAGTTTAGCATTTCATTCCTGTTGAATTTAATTTTTTTTTTCTTTTCACTAAATAAAAATAGAAAGGGATGTCACTTGTAGGTAAATCAATAAATAAACTGAACTGAATCAAAATGTCATTCATTCATTTTTTAAGATTCTGCTATCAAATAGCCTTACTTTAACCTGTTCTATGACTCTAAGATAGATAAACCTTTGTCCTAGAATCAGTTGTCCCAAAAAAGTGTAATTCTCTTATCCCTTTGACAACTCACTGTTATCTCTCATAGGAACAAAATCATACTCAATGTCATTGCAAAACATCCTTTGCCTAGAGAAAACTGTCCTAGCTACAGCCTAACAAAGGCAAATAAATTTGATCTTTTCTTATCAAGCTGATCAAAATTAAGTTTGCAGGCAACAAAATACATTTCAATAATGAATGTCTACAGGCTTCAGAAAGTGTGAAATTGGGATGTAGAAATCAAGGAAATAGAGAAGTTTTGTCAAAGTATTTAGTCTCCCACTGTGGCTTTCATTTCTTACATAGCAAGTACAGTTGTGGCTGTGATGCCTATGTGAAACTGATACCATCTATGACTCAAAAGCTCTAATGAATGACTCATCAGTGCTGAGAATAGCTACTGAAGGGTCACTCTGGGACTGCAAGGTTCCTTTCAGGAAACAGAGGATAGAAATGGGTATCAGTTCCTGCCTGACAGCAAAATATTTTCAACTGTTAAAAGGAATTTCGAATATCGTTTTTACATAAAAGTAAATTGTTATAAAACAATAACAGCACACACATAGACACAAAAAGAGTTAAAATTTTAACCAAACTGTTTGTTGTGGCTTAACCCCAGCTCAGCCCCACAGAGCAACTCCCTCACCTCCCTCACAGTAGCATGAGGGAGAGAATGAGAAGGGTAAAGGTGGAAAAATTCAAGAGTTGAGATAAAGACAATTTAATAGGTAAAGAAAATGATGCACACACAAGTAAAGTAAAAGAAAACAAAACAAGGAATTAATTCATCACTTCCCATGGGCAGGCAGGTACTCAACCACCCCCAGGAAAGCAGGGCTCCACCATGAGTAAAAATAGACTTGGGAAGACAAACACCACTCCTCTGAACATCCCCTCTCCCTTGCCTTCCTTATTCCCACAGATCTACATGCTTAGCATGATGCTGTATGATCTGGGATATCCCTTGGGTCAGTTGGGGTCAGGTGTTCTGCCTGTGTCCCCTCCCAATTCCTTGTGTATCCCCAGCCCACTCACTAGTGAGGTGATACCAAAAGCAATGAAGGCCTTGATGTTCTGTGAGTACTGTTGAACAGTAACAAAAACACCTCTGTGTTATCAACTCTTTTGTCAGGACAAATGCAAGACACAATCCCATATCAGCATACTGTTACAGAAGTGTTAGGAAAAGGAGAGTTGAGATCTTAGATTTAATTTTTATAGATATTTTAATTTCACAAAGGACAATATTTAATATAGATCTATTATGAAAATTATCATTTACATCTCATTACTCAACAAAATACTGCAAAATATGGCTAAACACTTTTCAGCTTCTGCACAGCTATTTGTATAATATATTCTGACATCAACATGATTTTCAGTACAGCTGATTGCATCAAAAGTGGAGACAAATGGATGCCATAGTTTGTGGACTTGGAACTCTGTGAGGAAGAAGTTAGACTGCTTTGTTCAAGAGTCAGTGGTACTGGAGAGAGTCAGACTAAATATATTTTCATTGAAGATGGAAAATTAGATAACAGAAGAAATGAAGTTCTGTCTGTGATAGATCCTGGGGTAAACAATTAAAAATAACTGCTTCAAGAAATTCGGCAAAGAGAGGGAGGAGAGAACAAAAGGAGATGTGAGATGTTAACTCTGAGAGTGAAAAAAAAAAAGGACCAAAATGAATATAATGCAACGAAGCCACAGTGGTCTACTGCTCAGAAGATGTACAAAAGACAAATGGGCAGGCTATATCAGATGAAATTTTATGTGATATATTAGGTCATGCTTTGATTATCAAACAAAAGTCAGCTCTGTATGTGGGCCTTTCCCAGTAAGGGCTTTCAGTACATAAGGAATCTCTCAGTGCTGGATGGGACTGAAGGTCAGCTGAAACCATGAGAATGACTGAGTTGGAGTCAAAGAGATTAACAATCACCTGAATGAAAGTGGACACCACAAAAGATTAGGTGGAAAGATACATTATCTCACCACAGCATGAATACAGGTCCTCTGAAATAGGAGATCTTTTCCATCTCAAACATACTCTATAGGGACTGGTATTTCCCTATTACTCAGAACAGATACCACATCTCTGATAGCTTATTACTATTACAGCTGTGCACCTAAAGCACTTTGCTGTATGATACAAAAAGCAAAGCCCTGGTTTTAGCTTCCAACAAATCCTAATGCGTTCTTTCATTCACTGTGAGTCTGTGGCTGCAGCAGGCTGTGATCTCTGATCTCTGACAGTAAGAAAGCTCCTCTGACTAGAAGGTTTGAAAAGGTAATGACAGCCTAATAGAATTTTATGATTACATTTTGAACATTTCCACTGTGAGCAGAAGGCTCATGACTCAGATATATTTATCTTCTACTTAAAGAACAATAAAAAATAATAGGAGGGAGTCAACAAGTCATAGTAGAAATAATTCAATATCTCTGCTGCATTTCCTTTTGCATTATTTTCACTTCAAATTAACTTACTGAAATACAGTGAGAGTAATTTAGAAGATCTGAAAAAGAGACCAATACTTCCTAACCTGAGTGAATAGTCAGCCTGCATTGATAAAAAGGAGGTATTGCTCCCAATATACTAGTTCTAAGAATGAATGAATGAGCCAAGGAAAATAAATTGAATATGAACTTTAAGGAATGTGGAGGACAGAGAAAATTCTGTATGAAATGGTTGTAAGACAAAACAGTTTCCCAATGAAAGAATCAGGAAATTTGAGCAAAGCCTATGAACACATACCCACACTGAAGCAGTGACAGGACACATAGGAATGGCTGGTCTTCAGATCTTTCAGTCTAAGAGACTTGTATTTCATCCATCTAACCTGACAGTGCCTTTTTATCAGGAAAGCTTAAATAAAATTTAATTTCCTTAATCACGGACTTTGTTCTTAAAATTCATTCATGATTGTTTATAAAGCGCTTTGAGATCCTCACTTGGCTATATAAGCACAAAGTATAACTAAATCATTCAGCATAAAATGTCCTTTTCATCAATATATTTTACAGCAGTAACTTTTTATTATCATCTGATGGCAGTAAAACATGACACAGCTCATCTAGCATGCTGGGGCAAAGTCTTCACTGAAGTCGATTAGAGTTTTGCCTGAGTGAGAAGTGAATAAAAATTGAGTTAAGGACTTCAGAATTTGATTTCTTAATAAGGCATTAGGAACACTTATAAGAAAACTAAAAATGATGTTATAATATATAAATTATTAATGTTCTAAGCTCTATTGACTCCTTCTAATAGATATTAGCTCTCCTAAATTTCAAATAATTCTGCTATTTTTCCCATATTTATTGCTTTTTTATAACTGTCCTCTAAAAACAGTTCCTACATGCCTCTCTCATTCTGCCTTTTTTATGCCACGACCATAATTATTTTTATTGTACAGAGAAAGCCTTTTGCAAGAATAATGCGGGTGATGAGTATCCTTATTGGCCCATTGAATGGAAGACACCTGAATACATGACGAAAAAGGTTTTACAAAGAGAAATTTTTCATGAGGAAACCATTTGTGTCATTTAGTCTTCAAGAACTGACATGTAATTTTATCCTATGAAGCAAAAGCTTTGAAAGAGTTAGAACAAATACTGGAAGAGCAACGGGAAGAGAGCTCCATGATACAAGAAGGTAAGATAAACCACAGTGCCTCCCACTCCACATTTCCTTTTTCACTTGCTGTCTTTATTTTCAGCCTTAACATAAGTAAATTTTGCACGTTTTGTTGTAATTCCATATCATTTAAATCATTTCTCACCTTTTTGCCTCCACATTACTCTAAACAAGTGTCAAAGATTTCCCTGACTTCTACTGTGAACCTGAGTGTGTTTTCCAACCTTTGAAGTTTCACCCTAATCCTGCTTAATGCTTTTTTTAGCATCTATCACTGATTTCTATGGTATTGGAACTCCATGTAATCTAAAAACTCAGTTAAATTAAAATAAATTCTTGGCCTCACTTTTCACCAGTGATTATTAATCTTATAAACCCCTCATAGAGATATCTTACTTAGAGAAAAAAAAGGAGGAAATGAAAAAAGGAAAGGATAACTAGCAGTCAGCATCAACACAGCACTGAGCCACTGGGAGTAGAGAGCTACTTGTCAACGCAAAAACAGTAGAAATTGGTGCAGAAAGGAACATAGGAAAAGCTGGTGAACAACCTTTTTGCAGAGCTATCTGATGGAGGCTTCAGAGCAGCATCTGGACAGAGGAGGTTCTTGATATTGGTCTTTTTCAAAGGTCACAGCTACATCAGTGTAACCAGTCTCTGTGTGCTGCAGCCATCATGTAAATAATCTTACCCAAGGCCAGGCACGCTGTTCTTTTTGCCAAGTGTCAGCTCAGTAGTCAGATTCTATGGTACATAAGGATAAAACATCCATGTTTGCTGAATAGCAGCATTAATCTTGGGGTCCCCAAACTGTGCTATGAGGCAAGCTTGCCTTCTGTTTCAAAATTATAGTCATGACAACAAATCTGTTAAACTCCTCCGCTGACATGTTTTACTTTGCCAGGACGGGAACACTGTGAAGGCTGCTTGTTGGCTTAGCTTCAATTCTCATGATAGATTTCAGGCAGTGACCTAACCTAACTCTTGCTTTATAGGAAACATGGAGATCCAAAAAAGCTATAGGAGCTTACTGATAAAGTGACCGGTGATACATAAGAAAATAATGTATTTTTTGACTATGAAAGACTATTCACATTCAAGACAAGGTTGAAGAGATGTGCATCTTTAAGGGAAGAAATTTGCCTTCATGAACTGGAAATCTGCTTCCAAGGAAGAAGGCAGACTTGCTGTGGAAGCTACAGACTTTCATTTCTTGCATTTTCCCCAGGGACACCCTACAGCCAGAGCCAGCCAGAGCCAGCCAGAGTCACTGATAATAAATAATAAACCTTTTCATTCTACACCTATTTTGGATACTCCTCATATCAGGATGAGGAAAAATATGAGACTTTTATCAGATAGTGTCTTACTAGTGAACTGTACTAGACTTAACATAATGAGCTAATGTTTCCAAGTAACTTCCTGAAACAAACACACTTAGTGCTCTTTGGCGACCTTCTCAACTCATCAAGGAGACAAGGAGACTTTATAAGGTGAAAAGAGAAAGTAATCTGCCACAATTTCATATCAAAGTTAAAGGAGGGAATTCTATAATATTCACACTCTGGTAATTCACTAGCTAAAGGATAAATCACATTTGTCAGATCAGTCAATAATACACTTGTGATCAGTACATTTAACAGCTTCTGTCCTCATCACCCTGAAAGACCTCCTGCCTACTCTTACAAAACTCTCTGGACCACAAAAATCATTTCTTCTTTGGTCTGGCCAGGGTTGAAGAATATCCACCCTATGAAAGAAGGGGAGGGACCCCACCTCCTGCAGATGAAAACCGCAGAGCCATAAGGAGGTGTAGGAAAGGAGCAGGACTTGTAAAGAAAAATCCCCCTTCTCCTTAAGTGCCAAGAATGTTTCACGTGGCTTTCAAACTTTGGTGCGTCCTCTTCTGCCGCTCTTCTCCAGGGCAACAGTTAATTAGACTAAATGGAGGATGGAAAAAACCAGTCGTAAATCCAAGCTGCTACTATTCTTTTTCTTCTACTCACCAAGCACAACAGCTGCACATGAGCTACACATTCAATCCCGTGGAGTTAAGAGTCCATTGTACTCTGGCAATATACAGCTTTATTTCTGCAAAACCAGAAATTCATTATGCTTGCACCACCTTAGCCTTTTTAAGACTTTTTTTCTATAAAGAAATAAATATTTCTATAAAAAAATAAACTGATAAGGACACGCAGGAAATCTTCCCTAAGATCTTGTTTCCAGCTTAAAATTATACTTCTATGCATCAATACATAATGGCTCAAATGCTGTCCATTTCCCCAATATTAACCTGGTGACAGAAGTGTTGCTGCCAAGCAGTACTTCAGAGCTCTGAAACTCGCAGCTCAAGGGTACTTTGACTGACAACATGCATTGCAAGCTTGTATTACAGCTGTATGGGCATGGGATGGGTAAGACAAAAGAAGTTACTGAACAGTTTAGCAGTCATATGTCTGTTAAACTTATCAGTTATATAACATTAGTCCTTTTTGTACATCTGTTATGTTCTTCCCATGGGAGTAAAGCAAGACAGACAACAGATTGCCTGTTTAAAAGAAACAGAATGATTCCCCCGACTTTCTTCTTTTTTTCCCCCATCAAAAAAAAACAAAATCAAAAATAAAGTAGACAAATTAAATGAAAATTAAGAAATAAGACATTTAAATCACTTTGGCTCTTTTGATTGAAAAATGATGACATTTCACTTGAATTTCAGTCTTTTTAAATACTAAGAACATTTTAGTAGAAAAAATTAATTTGATTTTCAAAAAGCATTTTGTAATTAACATAAAAACAGTAATTCCAAGTGTGTCAAATAATAATTTTTCTGTGGCCTTTAAAGAATGTCTTTGAATGTGAAGTCTGAAAAATCCAGCTTAGATGAAATTTCAGAGACAAATTATTTCTTTGATTATATTGAGAAAGATTTATAGTAATACTCAACAGAGTAATAAAAAGGAACAAACCTCACAAAGTTCTGGGTGGAGCATTAAAAATTACTTTATTTCTCCCTGATTTTTATGCAGGTAGTATTCATAAGTTCCTATGTGGACTAGGTCACTTTATGATAAAACCTGTATGGAAAATCTATTGGAAAAATCCCATATCTGTAATCCATATATATTTTTAAAATAGCAAAATGCCAGTGATAATATTCTGCCCATGGCACCAAACTAAATTTATACTCCTTCAAATACTAAAATAGAATAATAAAAATTAAAAATGACCCTTCATATACTAAAATAGCCCAGTAAAAATTACTCTTCCTTACTTCTCCAGAGTCCATGATCTAGAAGATAAAAATGGTTGCAAGCACATGAACACTGAAATAAAACAAGTTCCACTGAGTCAAGCTCCACTGTAGGAAACAGCAGCAGCATCCTGAACAGGCAACTTTGCACCCTACAGATTCTACCCTGTGGCTATCCTTTTGAAACAAAAGGCTTCGTTTTTTTCTCAGCTAACATTGACATGAAAACATTTCTTTTTTTTTTTCTTTTTTTTTTTTACTTCTTGGGATAAGGCAATTTGGTATAGAGCCAGGTGTGCACAGAGCAGTCATGTGAGCATCTCCACCCCACAATGAAACTTCATGCGCTCCTAGAGGAAATTAAATCGGCCAAAGCTTGTCTGACTTACCCAACTAATTATCCTTCCTTTACTAAAGGGGAATTATTCTATACATAATTAAGCCATGTTATGGGAATTTAGCTAACGTAACCTACAACATACCTTTCTGTAAATATCAAGCAGCCTGGAAAATAGATAGAAACTAATTTCTCTACAAATACCTTGATAAAGTGGAACTTTAGCAGAATATATATTTCCACAGGGGGCACCTCAATTTGTGGTGTCTTTCTGCACAAGGAGTCACCTTCCTAATAAAATACATGTGAGTGTAACCACCTGTTGCTATAATGGCATGTTACTTCCCCGATCCAAGAATGGCTATGAGTGCAGTGTTAATATTCCAGAAAAAATAGATAGGTCAGCTTTCCCACTGTGCCAGTATTGTAGAGAAAAGGTAAGGTGTTACAAGGAGGTGCACCAAGATCAAGTCCGCCAGATCAAATAATTTGTACCATTCACACACTACTGGAAAACAATGAAGAAAAATTATGATAAACAGGAAATAGCCCGTGACAAAACCTTACCAGATACATGCCTGACTATATGCAACTATTGATAGCACTACACTGCAGCAGAACTAGAGTCCACTTTGGTGTAAGGATGGGGGATAGTGAGCCTGTGGCAGCTGTTGTGTGATGGGAGACACAACAGTCCATTTCTGGGATGCCATTTCAGCGTTTAGTTTCTTTTGCTGCCTTGTCACAGATTTTCTAGGGAACTTGAGTCATGCCACCATTTGTTCCTTTAATCCTTCTCTCACACATATGTATGTACACTACTCTCAGATGAGGGAAGGTATCTAACTATTTCACAGGAATTTAAAAAGGATAAAAATGTTACACATTATAAATATAGTAACTGATAGTGATGGAAAGTAAATGTAGAAAATGTGAGAAAAGCTTAGAAAATAACTCCTTTTTATTTTTTCTTTGATACAAAGACATATAAAACAGTATTTAAAACAGAAACTAAAAGAAAATGTCAGTGTAGAATTTTAAGTTCTGCCTTTGCATGATAAGAAATGCTACTCCTGAAGTCCTAGACTTCAGAATTAGACAGGCTAGATTCCTAGTAGTCATAATTTATTTAGAACAGATAATTTCAAAATTCCAAAATGGATATTTTCCACAAGTCAAAGATTCTGTGACCAGAAAAGGTTCTGTGACCAAAAGGTGCCCCTTTTTGCATCCTTTGGCATTTAAATTATTAGTAATTTTCATGTGTTAAGCCCTTCAAAAAGCATATCGTTTGGGGGGGGGCATAAAGACACCCCCTGAACTGATATCCTGTCTAATCTGAGTGCCAAAGCAAGGACTGTTCTAGCAGATGTCTGATGCCATCTATAGCTGGCAGAGCAGGAGTTTTTTCCTGTTCACTGTGAGCACAGTCCCCACTGGGATCAATTTACTTTTTCATTCACACCACACAAAAGAATGTGTCGATAGTGCTGGAGATGACGTCAGTGCAGTCAGCCGCAGAGAGCCATGGAGAGTGCAAGTGCTGCAAACAAGAACAGCCATCAATAACATGTTCTTCGGATGAGAACCCTTCTATTGGAAACCAATGGTCACGTTTATTAGAGCTTTGTTTTGAAATACAGACAACAACAAGCCAAAACAGCTAAACACACCAGAGCAGGAAATTCATCACGGTGATTTTCTTCCGAAATAACTTAAAGAATGTTGAGCATCAGAAAAATCTCCTATTTCTAAGAAATCAGGTTTTTTTGTGTAAGTATCCTAGTGATAAAATGCACACTAATTTTGGTGCATAATTCACGATACAGGGAACAAAGAGAGGCAGCTAAGTGGTATACTGATTCTCTGTTTAATCCACAGAGCAATGCAGTTTCTGTCTGTAAATTGAAAGCAAAAATTATTTTGTGCTTAATATTTTTTTTTTCCTGAGTATTCCACATCATTTGTTAAGTGATGCTCTCAAGCTCTATTAATGTGCAATATTTTTGAAGTCTATTTATTATAGACACCACTGTGACTGTAATAATCATATTCGCACAACCCACAATATTTTTCAAGCACTCATGTTAGTTTGGAGTAGGTACTAATACTTTACCTCAGACAACAACCACATCTGAGTTTTATTTAGTACCACAAATTTTATCTAAATTTAGAGATTGTTAAGGCTATTTTCCAAAGCAAATCTAAAAGAGTGCATAAGTAATTCCTTTCCACTTCACTTATGATACACAGGTGCTTTAGGGAAGACAGGCATTTCAGCAGGCTAATGACCTGTATTTTAAGAATGGGAAGGTGCCTGCAATAGGGAATCTCTCCATCGACTTCAATGCTCTGTACATCAATGGCTAAAGTAACAAAGTCAGGGATGAAACTGGCATTTAGCCTGTAGTGGGAGTGTTACAGTCAGAGGTATATCAGACTAGCTGCAATTTGTCCAGCTCAGTATTAATGGCAATGAAATTATAATGCCTGCATAGACAAGCTTTTGTGGCCAGTTACACTTCAGCTACCCAGGCAGTGACACGTGCTGGCTGCACTGAAGTGAGCGCTTAAATGGTAATGCCTAAGCACGATGCAGAAATAACCTTAGGGACTGATGTCTTTTATGTAACTATGAAAGAGAACAAGGTTTCCGCTGTCTTCCCTCTTGCATATCCTGAGAGGACCAGATCCCAGAGCATAGCTCTGTGTATTTGAGTTTTTGTCTTAGTGCTGACATTTACTATGAGCAAGCTAATTTGAACCAACTGGGAGGGGCAGCAATGAAGAAAAAGAAGCCAAAACCACATTAGTTGGAAGAAGACTAAGGAAATAAGTAATGTGGGGTTTTTTTAATGGGGAACTACTGGAATCACGACAAGCCCATTAGACTGCATAAAAGGCACTTTATTGACATCTTTAAGGTTTGGTTCAGGAATAAAATGAGTAAAGTCTGATCCAGCACTTTCTAAAATGAATGGAAAAATCTGCATCACTTTCAGCTGAGGCTAAATCAATCTGCAGACTAAACCACTTGGGCTAATTTAGAGCTTGGGGAAAAATAATGAAGATTAGACAACACAGTCTGATAGACCACTGACTCGTTTGAAATTCATTTAATTCTTGTTCTAGAGGATTCTCTGCATCATCTTTAAGGACTCTGAGAGAATCCAGATTTCTCAGTGAAGTCAGAGGGTAACCAGATCCTCAGGTTGTTTCAGAAAAAGCCTGAAGCTGAGAGGGTGAAATACTGATCTCAGCATGAAGCTGCTACTTATAAAGGGTTTCTGACTTATGTACAATGGATAAAAGTTCCAAAATGTAGCTTTTCTTCTGTGAATACTCACAGGCTACTCTGCATGGAATATAACTATAGAGAATTTAATTTTTCTTTTGTCAATGAGAAAGGAAATGTCAATTGAGGCTTTCTCTAGTGTTGCAATGTGATGTTTCTCTTCCCTCTCTGGGCACAGGAGAGGGTGGTAGATCATAACTTTAGATTTGTGGTTTCACGTGGGCAGATGGGTTACACAGCAAGAATATTCTCATTTTGAAGGCAAGTTTCTATCCTCTATTTGAGAAAGAAGCTTTGTATTTATTATCTTACAGATGGAAGGTATTGCGAATTATCACCACACAAATTTTAACAACTAAGTTATATTTTATGCAATATAATTATACTGGCTTATTCATGCATGTGAAAATACTTTTAACTTATATATAAAATACACACACATATATACATATATATATATATAAAAAATAAGAGTATAAACACACCAGGGAGGGAAATCCATATAAATTGAATTTAGAGATGATTTTTGTTAAAGTGTAATCATGGAGGTGATCATTCTGGCACTGCACATTGCCTGAATGTGTATCTGTGTTTGGTTTTGCAAATAAGTAGCTAAGTAAATATATATGTATGTTTTATGTTTATGATATGAACATATGCAGTGTATATATATTATAGAAAGTGTATAGAAGTTTATATTGGGGGTAAATCATATGAAAGAAAAACCTGTCACTTAGCTTTTTTACAAGCTGCAACACATTTTGATTAGTGTGTATATTCTGTGTAGCAGTGTTTATCACAACAATAACTGTTGGAGTAAGTCGCCCTGCCAGAGGCTAGTGGCAGCTGGACAATATAAAAGTGCAGTATTCTGTCAGTGAAAACATTTTTTTGTTGTAGCAGCTTCAGAATCATGCTGCTGCAGCACATAAATGCTGCTGAGACCTGAGGGGATCACAGGTTGAGACTGGCCAGCAGCTCTGGAGTCAGCGGCTGTTTTTACACTGGTTTCCTGGAAAACAGATGCAGGAGGATAAGAGAGGACAGAGGTGGCAGTAAAATCAATGGGCTGCCTTAGTAGGATAAGTGATAATGGAAGAAGAGCACCCAAATTCAATGACAGTGAATCAAAAATCCAACCTTTATGTAAGATAAGTGTAGTGTGTTGGAGAGGCTCTCCTTTGAACTTCTGTCAGTCCCCCTAGGCAATGCTGAATTCATTCTTATTAGTGAGTGATTCTGTAGCTCTGCCAGTAGTTCATTTTATTTGAATAACACCTGGATCTCTACATCTGAAAATCCCTGAACAGTAGCAACTCCCTTGCTCTCTCCTCACTGCCCACCCTTCCTAATGCTCTTGGGAGAGACCTGCTTTTCACAATTGATGCTCTTTGAAAGAAACGTTCTGGGTGATTTTTTTTTTTTTAAATTTCCTTAGAAAAGCCATATCTACAGCATTAGCACAGATTTTTCCTCTGTCTTAGGTGCCTTGACGCTAGGTAAATCCAGTTACATGCTTCGAAAACTTCTTGTCTCCTCTGAGCTTTAAGAATATACAAATACTAAGTAATGCTATGGCATAAAAATGTCTGCAAAGTTACAAAAAATGGGTTGTACCACCCCCATTCTACTGTAAAAAACAGTGAATAGACATCTCGTTCCGCTTTTGCTGACTCAGGAGAGGCCCAAATTATTTTGGGGCCAGAAACTAAACCTACAGAGAGAAGGTGAAAATCACTGTAATTTAGACATGAGTATCTGTTTCCAGGAGCAATCAGGTGCTTAAACACTTAAATAGCTGCAGTTTCATCTGCAGTCAATTACAGCCTTAGAGTAAAAACAAGGCAAGGAAGGGTTGAAGACTGGATCCTAATTTTTACTTGATCCCAGAAAGGGTTTCTTGAATGCAAACAAAAAAAGACTTCAAAACCATAGTGAATGAAGCTGAATGTTTACATCTTTATAGGACTTTGCTCATCAATATCCTACAGCATTTTGTATTCATAATTTGATGGTAAGACTCAGGATCTCACAGTGTTATCAAAATTAAAAACTGTACAATGAGGCTTAGACTTTAAAAAGGATGAGCTAACATGAGTTAGCTTTTCTGTACAATGACGGCAAGAAAAATAGAAAAGAATGGTACAGATGAAACTACAGATTTAACACAATTCACCTAGGTCTTTACCTACGTGAATCTCAGTTCAGGAGAAAAAAAATTCTTAATCCCTTTCCACAACTCGCTACTTGCTATTTTCAAATGAAGATGCTTCTTATGAAAAAGGAAAAAGTCACATGCCAGCTGCTAAATTATGGTAGCTGCATTTCATCCCATTTACAATACATAGAAATAACCCAACATGCATTTTTATTGCAAGTGACAGTTATCTTGGACAAAGCTGGATGCCATTTGTCAAACATTAGTTCAAAAAAATGTGCCAGAGCTTGTACTGGTACAGCATGAATGCTGGAACCATGCCCTTCCAATGGGATTGTCCATGGTGGTCAGCAGAGTATTAACATGTAATTTTGTCAGAAGGTTCCTTTTTGCATCAACGTATTTTCAGGAAGCTGCAGATTGTTAAACAAAAGCACAATAAACTGCTATGAGAATATGTGAACAAGGAAAGGAAAATTTTGGTTTTCTTTTGTTTCCTCATAAAAATGGGGCAAGTGATTAGAAATTTTGGTGTTGTGAAAGAAGATGAGACTATTGCTTCTAGAGAGAATGCATTCACTCTTTTTCAGGCATCAGTCCAACACCCATTGAAATCAGTGGGAATGATTTCATTGATTTCAGTTTCTGATACAACAGGCTCTGTGTACTACACAAGAACGGGCAAGTTTTTAAAAATAGAGGAAACAGAGCAGTTTGAATTTCATCTTTGACCAGGCTGCTGCTGGGGAAGGAAGTCAGGAGCAGTAAGGAGATTTTACGACTTTTCCTCCTGCTGTTAGTAACAGCAGGTTCATGAGGGTTTTTTTTAAATTTCTGGGTGTCTTAAATATTCCAGCAATTGACCACTGCATATTAGAACAAATCTTTGTGAGATTTGTTCCATACTAGACCTAAATGGTGTGCCAGAACAAATCTTTGTGAGATTTCTTCCATACTAGACCTAAATGGTGTGCCAGAGATTGGAATGACACGGGTGAAACCATGCCCTATCTATACACCAGTACATCATCCTTGTGTCATGCTTGGAGATTACCAGGGATTCACTGCATATCCGCTGCTATATTTTTGTTTGAAATTTCCATTTGGTTTAGGGATCTATAAGGGAAGAGTGCAAAAACTAATTACATAGAGCTGAGTTCAGAGCAAGGCAGTACACTTATAGGTGCTGGCTGAGCAATGAGAATTAGCTGTGTGCTGACTATACCCTGTGCTGGAGACATTTGAAGTTGGCATTGGCAGAATAAGATGCCTTTGGCAGCAAATGGACTTTACACTACCGGCAGAGAAATGGTAATTTGGATACTGCCTATGGCTTCATTCCCCAGGAAAGAGCAAAAGAAGCCTCACAATTTCTCATAACAGGAAAAAAGCTCAATAAGGTCAACATAAATTATATCCTCTACATTATAAATTTATCAAAATGAAAGTTTGTGCCCCTATTTCCCCAGACTTGCTTGAAGCACCCAGCTTGATTCTTCCTATTCTATTATATAAATGCTATGAGTGTGTTTTCTCTTATTTCATCAGAAAAAGAAATAATCAGTAGCAAAAAATATCAGCATCCCATAGAGGCTATAGCAAAGCTTTCAACATTCCTACTCACACATTCTTCTCTTTGGATTTCAGAAAATCTGTACTAGCTGTCAGAAATTGGTACATTCAAGGACACAGTTGATAGGCGCTGTCTTGTGATTTGCTGGGCATTGAAGGAAGGATAATATATGTTTTAAGCCTTTCAGAACCCAGATGCAGAAGAGTAGTTGATGTTTTCCAGGCAAGACCCTCATTAAAGCAAACTTTTCTCTTTCATCTCTCCTATCTCTAAAAACTTACAGCAAACATTGGGACCAAAACTGACTTGTCTTTAAATGTGCCCATTAACAACTACCTAGCCTGAATATTGGTTTCAGGCCATCAGTGTGCAAAATCTTGCCAGGTTATTTACCTTAAAGATCTAAGTTCAGAAACATTTGTGTGCAGCTCTACACAAAAGCTCATCTCACTTGCACACACCCTGCCAGATGCGCAAACTTATACACCTGACATGCATTTGCAAACACTGCAGAGAGACCAGGTCACTGGAAAACACTTATAAATATTTCAAAAGACAAACAGTTAAAATCTGACAACTCCTCATACAAAACACTTTTTATTATACTTTTTCATGGCAATTTGTAAAACATATACGCAACTCTGTGGCTGCACTTCTTTAAAAATACAGTATGAGCTTTTCAATGAGGCAGACGATCTCATCTGACCTGTTTTAGGACAGCCTGAACACTCCACTGGCTGCCCTAATTTTTCTCCCTTGCCTATGAGTTCATTCAAATGTAGCTATGTAACTTTTAGTTGTCCCATAAAAGACAGATAAATTCCACAATTGACCTATTTGATGCAAACAGATGTATTCAAATGGCTGACCAAATTAGCCCATTATCAACTAACATTAACTTTACACAGTTTATCAACTGCAAGTATATTAACAGAGAAAAACCTCTGAGCTTTGACAAGCTGCTATTGTGAGTGAAGAAACAGGTGTCTCACCTGCCAAGTACTAAAATACATAAAAATGAGGGGCTTTGACAGCATTATATAAATCAATTATTTGAAACTTCCAGTGTTACAGCAACTGTGAAGGTGGATATACTCCAGAAGTATATCCACACTTATCTGTTCCATTGAGTATACTTATTCTGTTGGGTTTGGGGATTTTGGAGTTTGAGGGGGGTTAATGTATTTATTTTTTTATTTAAAAATATAAATAAACCAGTTTTTGTGGATCAAAACTATCACTTCATTGCAGGATGCTTTAGGTACAATCCAGACAGGCCTTTGATTACATGCATCATTATCTTTGTATATCTGAATAGCCACACTTAACAGTTCTACTCGAGTATATAAAGCTTCATGTGTAAGTAATTGCAGAATTAAGATCTTTTACGTTTTGCTCTGTGATCTAGAAACTGCCTATTCAATTCACACAGAACTGAGTCAGCAGTCAATGAAATGAGTGTTCAAATTCTGCTGTCACTGAAAGCTTGGCAGCCCAAGGGATGCTGATAAAAGAATTTCAGTCCAAACGCTCTGGCCAAATCTACTGAAGTTTTTCAGCCTGTGCAATCTATCTTTTCCAGCTCTCTACCCAGTGCCATTGCATCTGACTGGTTAACAACCCTTATTGCATTTAACCTCACAGTATGCATCACTGCGTGGATAAATGCTTGTACTCTCTGTCACAGAGGACAGAGGCAGATGGGCTAAATAATGTAGGCTTCTAACTTTGCTTCTTCAAATTATCACAGAGAAAAATATACCAAATAAGTTCTGAAGAGGTCTTGGAGGTTACCAAATCTATGCTGCTGTCCCAGGCCAGCATCAGTCATACCTCAGCCATTCTTATTTCATAGTTCTTCACTATCTCCTGTGTAGAAAGTGATCTCAGCCGCTTCTTGTATGGCTTCTCCTCGTGGCCCTTCAGCATCTTCATAGCTCTTTTTTAGATGCTCTCTAACAGCTTTATTCTTTTTATTGTCGTGCCAAAACTCCACACAATATCCAAGGTGAGGCCACATCAGTGCAGAGCAGAACAGGACAATCCCCTCCCTTGACTGGCTATGTCCCCCAGGACACAGCTGGCCATCCTGGCTGCCAAGGCAATGCTGACTCATATTCAACTGGCCATTGACCAGGATCCGCAGGTCTGTTTCCATGGCATTGCTCTCCAGCCTCTCATTCCCCAGTATGTCTGTACATTCAGGGTTGCTCCATCTCACATACAGAATCTGGCACTTCCCCTTGTTTATCTCCATATGGTTGGTGATTGCCCAGCTCTCTAACATGCCAAAGTCTCTCTGCAGGGCTTCTCTGTCTTCAAGGGAGTCAACAGATCTTCCCAATTTGGTATCATGTGCATCTTAGTCTACTTTTGGGTAAAATAGGACATTATAGAAGAAATCTATTCAAATTGTGAAAGGTAAAGCCCAACCAAGTGATTGGGTTTTTTTAATAGATATATGTTTTCCAATCAATAATAATTGAGACTTTGTGACTAGGTGGCCATTGTCCTTGGCTTTTCTCATTTGCTTTTCATGAAATTTCCACTGTCTTTTTGTATCTTATCAAAAACAGACTGGACTGTAAGCAAATGTAGATTTTAGGTTATTCCTGTATTACTTTGCTAAACACTTAAAGTATTTGCAGATAATAATAAAAATGTAATAAAGAATTATAGAAGCAAAAATAACAAGGCCAAAAAGGTTTGTGGATTTTTAGCAGTGTGCATTTTATTCTAAAAAAAATAAATATACAAAAGCAAGATATGTGGAGATGTTAACAAAGCATGAAATGTTATATTCAGATTGTCAGCTGGTATAAATTATTACAGCTTCACTAGAATCCATGTAGCTACATCACTATATACACTAGCTGAAACTGACACATTGGTCCGACCTAACCACAAATTCATAAATGTGAATGGCAGACACTGCAGAGAAATAGTACATCTCTCACCCACCTAGGTCCCTAATGACATCAAATAAATATGCAGGTGTGAGGACAATTCAGAAAAAAAAAAATACTCATAACTCTTATCTACTGCTTATTTCCAGGTCTTATCTCAAACATAAGTTTTCTGTTAAGTTCAGAAGGCAACCAAAGCAATCAAAATCCTACAGTGGTTGAAAAGAAGATGTGATCTTTGGCTTTCAAAATTATACTCTGAAAAGAGTAAACTGAGATTTGATAAAGAGAATTTGCCACCTCCTTCTCATGAACCCACTCTGTCTGCACCAGATCCTCTGTCTCCTTGATTTTCCTTGATATACCTCAATTGCTGAGGGATGATTTAGAATGACTGGATTTTGCTTGCCCTTCCTCTCTTTTTTTATTTTTTTAATTGCCATAATCTACTGGTTTTCCTCTTCTAAACTTTCAAGTTTTTTCAGTTTTGAAGTTTGCCAAGTATGAAATAGGATGCATGACACCAACTGAAAATTAATCATATCCTAGGTCGTTAACTGACCAAATTGCATTATAACTTCTGTGTTAGTAGGCAGGTCTACATAAGCATGCCTTCGAGTGATGAATCTTGAAATTTGTCCTGGCATGGGGTTAACTACAAAACATTATGATCCACACACTACATTTCACTGTACATTAAGCCTGCCTAGAAAGCAGTATTTTAATACTAAGAGTTCACTTATATCCTCTGACACCTCAATGGACTGCCAGCATGTCTTCCTGATGGTCTGAAAAGTAGAGGAGACTAAATAATATAGGATGTTTTAAAATAATAAGCGCTTCAGGGGAAAAAAATTGCTGCTTAGAAATTGCTTAGTAAAAATCTTCATGGAAATTTTCCAATAAGGAAACCCTTACTTGCTGGCACTCCAAAGTCCTGCCCTCTACTGAATTCAAGATGAGGAAATACGGAGGAGAAGAAAATGTCATTCTCTTACACCTCAACTCTTAACTCTTGTGGAAAAATGAAGCAGCATAGCTAATTCCTGGCCTACTTTGTTTCTTTATGGGCTGTACTTAGGTAATTTAAATAGCCTTTCCCCTGACCTGGTGTCTCAGCTACTGACTGGTTTCTCTGGATGAGGAGAACATCTGCTGTCCCCAGTATCAAACAATTGGTTAGATAGCACTAGGGTATCAGTGTCTCCAGGGGATTGTACACAGCTGGAGTGTGTGCTCCCACATGTGTCCTCTGCTCTCACTTCAGTTATTTTGGTCCTAGGTCCCCACTTTTACCACACTGAAATACTGGGAGTTTAAGTAATCTGTAAGTAAGCCTGACTAGATAGAATAGACAATATTTCCTTAAATATTTTTGACTTTTGAATCTGATTTTTATTCATGGGCTTGACATATTTTTGCATATCTGCATCCTTATGTGGAGAGCCATGACTTTGTTCTTCAGTTGTGGCCCAGTGTTTTCATTTCAGTTTTAGGCAAGAAATGGCTGTACATTGGTTATTTAAAAGCATTTCTGGGGGCTTGAGAGGAGTATAAGCTACCCATACTTACAGAGCTTCATCTGATTCCTTTAGAAAATCATAACATGCCAACGATCTAGACAAATAATCTAGACAATCTCAAACATAAAGGCATACTGGCAAAGTGAAAATCCTACAGTTTGGCTGCAATTGACAGAACTCAGAGTGCATGTTCCTAAGGATAAATTCAGAGTGCAGTGCTTATGTCATTGTGGTGTTCAAGTCAGGAGAAGAGCATAAATGCAGTGTTGATACACTAGTGTAAAGGTGCATGAGTAGTTTTGCAGATCGTGTATGAAATACATAGCAATGTTGATAGGGGCGTTTGAGAAATAGAGCTATTTTACTGAACATGGAGTGAAGAGACAGATATCTCAATTTCCACGAAAGATCCCAGAATTTTGGAAGAGATTGAAAAAAATGTTTGTGTGGTTTCAAAAACTCAGCTCTTATTAAAAACAATTTTTAATGGAAAATTTTTGCACTAACTCAAGATCTCTGCAATGATCAGAATGGAATTTTAGCTTTTTAATCCCAGGCAGCGGGACCGCCAAGGCTGCAATGAAAGATAAATGTGCCTTGACAGCAGAGGTATCAGGCTGCTTGATTTTGTCTTTTGATAGGTTTATGTTTCATGCCAGTCAATCCAGCTCTACTGTGCAGCATAGACACATTACCTTCATAGTGTAATCTACTAGTAGTCTAAAAGCACTGAAGGAATACAGTGTCCTCTAACTACAGCAGGAAAAATAAAGTTTGAGGATGGAAAAAGATATTTAAGAAATTTTTTTCTTGTGTAAATGATTTAATCTAATGGTTCAGATATTCAGATCTCAGCCATTCTGATGATTACACATTTCCTTGGGAGAACCATATGCTCAGTGCTCTCACCTTGGGGTTTCCCCCTTAGTCATTGCTAGAATAAAGATCTCTCTGGGAAGATGTCTCTAAGGAGTCTCATGGTGAGTGATTCACAACAGAGTACATTCTTCTGCTGAAAAAGAAAAAAGCCACAGACAATAGCAAATCTTAGATCAAATGTTGAAGTAAATTCATAATTTGTAGGCCAGATTCTCATCTCAATTAATGGAAATGTAAGTTCTGACTGGTTTTTGTGCGCTGAAGCTGCTTTGTCTTTACTCCATTTTAATTAAGATCAGAATCTTTCTTTTTTGCTTTAGATTTTTTTAATAGCTAAATTATGCTGACATACAGCAAACTGATGGATTCATTTCCAGTGGTGCTCCTTTAACCAAAGCTTCACCAGCCCTTAGTATCTTAATCTCACTCCTGGAATCAGGACAACGATTTGGGGGCTATACCTAGCATATGCTGCAAATCAAGTTATCTCACTCACTCGAGTAACAGCTCCGACTTCTAAAAATCAGTGAACTGTAAAATCATAGTATGGGTTATCTCAAATGAAAATTCAAGAGACAAAAACAGTTTGGAGGTTAATGGAATTATCTGAAGTCTCAGGATGAGGGGCTACAATATAACTTTATGCTGAATCTGCAATACTGTATGAAATAGCCAGTTTGATTTCTTTTTCACGCCATTCCCTCTCCCACTCTTGCTATTTGCCTAGGTTCCATGAAATAATGTGAGGCTTTTGACAGTACTCTAAAAATGAACCCTGACAGACCATATGCAGTATAATATAGCTTCTTCTTCCATTTTTTAAATAATTCTCCTTCACGTCACAAACATGTCTTGTCCCACTGTATTTCACCAGCTGTGCTCAACTATCCGAGTTAAATGGAACTCATCTTGTATCATAAATCTGAGTCACTACATGGTCTGATGGTCCTGAGTTTATTTTAAGGAGTAGATAATAACAGATGAGAAAAGCAAACAAGGTTCAAAAGTAAAGGGAGAGCAACTCAAAAGTATTCCCCTATCCTGCTCTCATGTCAGCCCCTGAAATGGCTTTGTCAAGTCAAAATTTTCTTCAGTGATGGTAGTGAAGTGCACAGATCGGCATAGTTGAATATATTGTAACTTGAAGGATCCATGAGAATGAATACAGTTTGAGAGTATGCAGCCAGGCCTAGAATTATAGTATATACCTGTGCCTAGAAATGGGATGGAAAGAAAACTGAAGCTAATTATCTTAATTGAAAAAAGAAAAAGTGAAGTTTCCTAGTAAACGTATTTAGTAATCATTTTTAGTGCAAAGAATAAAAAACAGTAAAAGATTGCTATAATTAGAATAGCAGCTGGTTTGGCAAGAAATATCCTGTGAAGGTGTGAATAAGTGTCTGAAGAAGCAGAAAATCTTCTATCATGAACCTAGTGACAACAAAGGAAGTTTCTACATCATCAGCATCTGATGCCCTCCTTCTACCCCTCCTTCCCCTGTATCCCATTGCAGATGGTTTCAGTCCCCTTACTGCCCAAGCATTTGTTTTGTGTCTGCGTTCTAGCTAAAAGGGGCAGACACAAGCTCTCAAATTCAACAGAAACCTTCTAAGAGGCAATGAAAATGACAGTAAGAAATTATCTGGTCACCATCTTAAATCATTAAAACTAAATAAGGTACAAATTAAGTATTTTGTAGAAGTCACAAAGGATTTGAAGCAATGTAGCAAGGTTTGACACCAGAGACAGCAGCAGATTAAACATTTTTTCCCTTCCTTCAGATTACATCTCATTCCATTGATTACAACTTTGTCTAATGACAGCCACAGAAAAGGTCCAAGGCCTAAACAGAAAGACCAGGGTTTAGTACTACAAAGAAGGGTCCCACAGTCCAGCCAGGAGTCAGGACTGGACTTGAATACAGCTGCAGCAAACCTGCACGCTAGGCATTTAAAAGCAACTGGAACATTGGCTTCATCTGCTGCTGGGGAAAATAGGCTGGTTCTTACCTCCTAATTTGACAGGACCAGTAAAATTTCAGGGAAGTAATTTATGGGAAGTAAAATTTCAGCCAGAGTTCCCAGTATCTCCAACCAGAATTGTAGTATCTATACTTAAAGGTACCGTAAGGCACTACAGAATGGAAAATTAGCTGCCTTCTTTGGAAATAGAGACCCGGGCCTCCACTTCCTTCTGATCTATAATCTATAGGAAAGTGAGCAGTGACAAACATCAGTGTGAGAAACTCTGACAGATAAAGGCCATATTATGGTAGATAAAAATATATTGTTTTGAAATTAATTTCAGTAATTCAGTCAAGCTGAACTGTATGCAACAGCCATTTCTGACTCTTCTTTCGTATCCTGAAACAGAAGCGGCGTGCATACAAATGTAAAGCTGGGATATGTATAACTTTATTTTTCGTGCTGTGCATATTTGCATTTTTCAGTAGCAGCCTGTTTGTCCTTATGTCTGTGCAAGGCAACAATATCTCAGATGTCTCCAAATGTCCTCACTGTGGAACAGGAAGCAGCATCGCTGCATCAACATGGCAGAACTAATCAGTCTGGGCACCGTGCCCTGCTGACGCAGCTCTCCTCTTTCCAGGACCCCAGCTAACATCTCTGCAAGGCACTAACCACATGCTGCTGAAATTCAAATATCGTAGTCATGGGGACAGACAGAGAGCACCAAGAGATAGCCTGACCTTACAGACTAGTGGACCAGGCACACAAAGGAGAAGGGGGAAATTTATCAAATATTATGCAATTATTATTTTTTTAGTCTAAAGGAAACTGTTCGCCTGGAACATTCCCAAGTGGTTGTCCAAGCTATTTGTTTAGGATTAGTGTCCCCAGTGCTTTTTATGCTCTTGGTCGCACACACTACATCTCTACTGCTAAATTTAACAGTGTTAGGACATTTTCTTTGGCTCCAAGACCAGCAGCGTGGCCCAGATAAGCCCATGCTATGCTTCCAGAGAGTTGCTGCTTTCAGGCAGCTCACTGGAAATAGACCCCAGCCTGTGCTTACTCCTGGGAATTGTTCAGAGGACACTAGTTGACTCAGGTCAAAGTCATGCTGGGAAACTTGCTATGAGTATACAGATACTGTTTGAGCCCTGAAATTGGCAAAGTTGTTAGCATAGATGCTGCATTGAAAAATGACAGAAAATACCCAGAGTATTTGAAGAGCTTCTACATGGTAAGAACCAAACAGAATATGGTTGCACAAATAATCAGAAAACCAGAAGTCCGGAAACAAAATAGTGAATGAAAAACCACGAGTTCCAACCCTGAGCTGGACACAATGCTTTCTGAAATGTGCTGAGAGCACCTGATGTTCTTTTGAACTCAGGAGACAGTACTTTTCAGGCTTGAAATGCTCAGACCATATGAGCCAAGAATGATTCATACTATCAAAGACCTAGAAAAAGGGAGAACACATGAGAATATAACAACAAACTGAATTTGGAACACTATCACTTTTGATCCCAATGGAAAAAAAGAAATTGCAAACAACATAAAAATTCTGTAGCATAAAAAAGAAACACCAAACCCAAAATGGACTGCGTCTCCCAAGTGAATGTCTCTTCACTTGTTTGATAAAGCATTATTTTTAATAGTAAATATAAACCCCATCAATAGTAGGCCAACAATTTATTTTTCTTCAGATTGTTTATGAAATTCACAAACAGGATTGTAGACTAGCAATCTTCCTAGTATAGAATAACTACTTTTTTTTATTTTTTCTTTTCAATAGCCTGAGAAATCCTAAATTGAACACTACCATAACTCAGGCTTCAATTTAACTCCACGATCTAGAGCACCATAGTCATTATAGGATAAGTATATTTAATAATAATATTTTAAGGAGACATGATATTCAATATTCTAGTGCACCTGGTTAAGACATCCATTAGGTTGAGTATAAAGCCATTTTAAGCAACCATGTGCCTGGTGTTCAGCAGCAAAAAANAAAAAAAAAAAAAAAAGAAAGAGGAGGCTCACAGGAGCAATATAGGAATACTGATGTAGTATTACTGTACTCGCTTACTGCAGGGGAAAGAGGAGGAGCACTGCTGGGAACTGCACGTTCCTGTGTCTCAAAAGGCAACGAGAATTCTGCGTTCCCTGACAACAAACAAAGCCTCCTATCAATATAAATGTCTTTGACCTGTTCTGGAGACAATTTTGCTTCTCCTTCAATTCAGACTGTGAAGTGTTACTATAACACGATGTAAAATGCTCAAAATTCAACGCACCTTTCTTGGGCATAACCTGTGTACTCCTGCACTCTTTGAAGGTGTCTTATACACTCTTTTTAACAAAGACATTTTCTCAGAATGGGAGCATAAATTCAACTGGATGGTAGAAATTACTTTCTAACTTGTTTACAGTGAAACCACAATGAGGAAGCCAGGTCATGAGGGACTCTGAGACAACAAAAAGCAGCAAGGTTTCCACAAGTGTGCAAGATGGGGGAAAAAAAAATCTCTCATTTTTTCCCTACCTCTCTCTCACACACATACATACACATCACAATGACATAACTTGTGGCAAAAACTGGAATAACAATACATCCTTCATCAACCTGAAGCTGAAATGTAGCTAGCTAAAACTTATTTTTAGCCCACCTTGGACACCAGCCAGAATGAAACCAGCAAGAATTATACTGCAATAAATGTTGGTAATGTAAATCCGTAGATAGGAAAAGCGGACCTTAATTTATATGCTATGAAGGTGCCTGTTAGTGAATCATTTCTGAGAAGATTTAAATAAGTGGATTCAGCTTCATTCTTGTTATTGGCATTGCCTTGTTTGGTCTTAGCCATAGTTGATGGTTTTCAGCACATTTTATATGGCTTTGAATATGCCAGGCAGCAGATGCCTTCATGGAGCAAAGGATATCCCTGCCAAAATGGCAATGGAATATAAGCTACTTTTTGAGAGAACGATGATAATAAAACTGTTTCCCAAGGCTATATATAGTAACAAAGTACCAGTACCCCTGATCCCCCACCACACATACACATACATGTCTATGGATACAGATACATATGCAGAGATTTATGTTTGAAAAACAAGGTCCCTTAAAAGAGAAGAGAATGAAAAAGAGACCCATTTAGCCCCGCTCTTCTCTTTCCTACTGATATGGTCCAGCTTACTCTTGATGTTTCTTTATATTTCCTGCGTCGGTACCTGCCTTTCCTGTCAACAGGACTGCACAGCTTTGCTATCAAGACAAACCTCCAGAGAGGTCCCCCTCCTGAGCAGGGAGAAGGCAGAGGGATTCACTGTGAAAGAGGCGTTCTGAGGCAGCTCACAACATCCAGAAATTTTTGAAACTAGGCATTGGATTTGCTATTCTTTTTCAAACATGAAAGTCCAGCTAGTCAAAAATCTTGTCCCTGACAATAAGTAGCACCAGATGTTTAGAGGTACTAGACTCACATGGAGTAATTGAAGTATATAACAACCCTTCCTCTTCAGCATGATAGCTAAAGTTTGGATTAAACCCTGAAGCATAAATTTCTTTTCCAAGGCTTTGTAGTACTAATTTTTACAACTTTAAAGTTCTTATGATGCTTGGTTCTTCACTGCTTGTGAAACTCTTGGTCTTAAAAACATCCTGAGACAATGAGTTCCAAGGAGCATGGTTACTTTATGTCCTAATTGCATCTTTCTTGTTCTTGCTCTTCAGATTTCATTAAATGCATGCTTTTTGTCTCCATAAATTGATGGGGAGATGGAAGTCCTGATCTTACTTCTTTCAAGATTTATCATTTCATTTAATTGGATATACTTCAGGTTATTTTCTTTTATTGTTCTGCTTTCCAATAATTACAAGATTTCTAATCTCTATTCATATAAATCATTGTCATTTAATTTCTCAACTCTGACCCATAACTCATGTTCAGCAGTAGCATTCCTGATTGCATGGTGATATTTCACAAGTACTCACAGACCAGCGAGACTACATCACTGACATGAATAGTATGTGTTTGCCCTAATATTTTGCAGTGTTTAAAATTCATATGCACAAATGGGATTTATTTAAAGCTACTTTTAATTTTTTTTTCTAAAAATAAAACTATGAACTCTAAATTTGAAAGTCATCTGGGTTTACTAACAAAGTGACATAAGTATAACATACTGCCACCTCTATGTAACAGAACTTTTCATGGACTGATACAGGCCATTAGTAGTGGAATGTAGAAATAAGGCAGGAAACGTCATTTCATTACTGCAAGTCAGGTAATGGTCACTAAAACCACTTCATTCCAAAACACACTTATTTTAAGCAGCAAGACAAGGAAAGAGGACAAAGATAATGTGCAGTGCAGGATGATAGCATGGATCAAGCTGAATGATTTTCATCTGGAATAGATTGATCTCAGAAAGCATTAGAAGACTCAAAGTCCATCCTCTTTACTCACATGTGTGAGTCATCCTCATTAAATTCAAAGGATGTCAGAACATCTGTGTATCTGTAAATTGAATTTTAACACTCAAATGAGCAGTGACTCAATACAGCCTTCTATGCCTGATACCAAACCTGGCAAGAATTGCCTGAAAGCAACAAAGCAGTACAGAAATTTGACTTAGAAATGTCAACCTTAGTGTATGGCAGGTTTAAAAATTAATTTCTGGCAGATTATCAAAATGCATCTTTAAATATATCTCAAATATTACAATTATCCAAGCATTAGTATTATTAATTTTGTACAGAGAGGATTAGACTGTTTTCTCAAAGACACGGGTAAATAGACAACCTACAAAATGTTCCAAAGAAATAGATGGAAAGTAAGAATATGAAGAGAAACATAGTCCTAGTGAAAGATGACTGATATTTTCCACAAACAAATCATGACATTAAGTGAACCAGGTTTTACTTCAACAGTGATCACATTTCAGGATTGATTTCTTGCTGCAAAAATTATGTCAGGTAAGATTTGAATGTAAAAGATACTTGCAATTTTGAATATTAAAATACAATAATCAAAACATTTAAAAGTGCCACGGGATTCGATTTGTAAAAGTCAAATCAAAATGACACTTCATGAGATCTTTTTCAACTCTGAAATAAAGGCAAGGTACCAAGAACCTTATGAAAATCTCACTTCTTTTTGTCTGGTTTTTCCCTTTTTCTCTCTTGAAGAACTTTAATATCTGCCCTGTTAGAGCCAAACTGATCTTCAGTGGTATCAACTTTTTTAAACAAAGCTGAAATCCTAACTATATTCTTCATGCAGGCCTCTGTGTATTCCTCCACTACTTTGACTTTGGCTGTTTGCTTCATCCCCGGATGAGCCTGTGCCTCGAGGGAGCTAAAAGGGAGCCGCGCCTCCCCCGAGCAGCGAAGGGAGCNCGCTCGCCAAGAGGAGAGAGCCGCCACCACCGTCCCACCGAGAGAAACCACCGCCGCACGCCTCCCCACCAGCACAGGGTCCGGCAGTGCTGCCCACGGGCACCTGAAGCTGCCACCAGGCTGTCGCGAGAGCAGCTGCCGCCGCCCCTGCCCACCAGCGCCGTGGGGCACCGGCTGCTGCCGCATCGCCAGCGCGGGGGCACCCGCCGCCACTGCAGGGACCGTCCCCAGGCAGCTGCTCGCTCGGGTCCTGCTCAGCAGTAGCAGCCAGGACAGGCGCAGCTCCCATCACCGCCGCCACTGCCCTGCCCTGGCTGCTCAGCAGCGGCAGTGTGGGGCGGGTATCGGCAGCGCGAACGCGGCCGCTGAGCTCCACCTGCGCCCTGTGCTCGCCGGTTCACTGGCGGCCGGGGCATGGGTCAGCTCTGCCGATTCTGGCCCGCTGTGCCACCACCCGTGCCGCTGCTCCACTGCCGGGACCAGCCACCGCCGTCTGCATGGCTGGTGGAACCAGCCCCTGCTGTGGGTCGGCCCCCGCACCCGCTGGGCCGTCGGTGGCGAGTGCGAGGGGCTGGGGCTCAGCCATCCTTGCCTGTTTCCCACCCTCAGAAAAAACGAGGAAAAAAAGTTTTACAGGCAAACACCCCTCCCCCCAACCTAAGAAATCTTTCAGGTTAAACCCATAATAGCTGTGATGATCAGAAATCTTTCAATTCCTGCCTTAAACACCCATGATTCACTCTCCTCCAGCATCATTCTTTGAATGAATTCCCTAGTTCCATTATGTCAGGACCAAGCAATTCAGAAGGGGCATTGTGACCTTGCTCTAGGGTTTAGTCTGTAAAGAATTTTTGTACTTTCAATTATTCAATTCCTACACAGATTATTTTCAATTATTCAATTCCTACACAGATTAAGAAAACCACTGCCATAATGGCCACTTGTATTTTGTAGTGTTTCTTGATGGATTGTCACATGTAAGACTGCTTGCAAACAGAACAGGACATAAAAATCTTTCTAGTGTGACTTTGAAAGGTAAAACGCTTTATTTCTTTCCTTGCTAAAAATGTGAAAATTAAGAAGGTGACAAAGTGATTGTGAAGTCCTAGCAAAACTTTACCCTAATACAACAAATATTCAGTCAGAGTCATTATTTAATTCTGACAGGAAATGGAACATGTTTTTCAGGACTCATCCATGCCTGAAATGATCCAGTTTCATAGAAGAAAGGCTCTGCTTATTGCAAAGAAGTTATTTCCTTTTCAAACTGAGAAAACATGTTGTTCTTTAAAAAGGGCAGTTTTCTCTGTCATTAGACATGTCTTAATCCATGGAATGAACATTTTTCCATCTGTTTTTTGTGGTGCTACAAAGTCATGAGATCACATAGCCATTTCCTGCATAATAAAATCTATTAGCCCTATTACAATATCTTCTGCAATTAAATAGCTAGAATTTTAAAAGCATTTCATCATTTGCAGCTGCTAATGGTAACACTGGAAGACATGATTCTGTCCGCAGACTAACTGAAAATTAGAATATTTTTTCTCCAGCTATTGGGTCAAAGATTGCTTACTGAGGGAAAGTAATTTATATGTACATTATCGTTAACTCTTTCACTTTGCATAATAGAATTTCAGTTATTTTGTCACTTGTAAGAAAGTTTTGGAATTATGAGGAATTTGCTTTGTCAATGTTGCACTTGTGGGAATTGAAGTCTCTCTGTATAGAAATAGTCTGCCTTCAAATTCCTTCAAGTACATGACTTCATATTTTGCTTGCTGTGTAGTTCAGCTAATACAATTATTCTGGCCTGATTCAGCTACTTTCTCTGTAAAATGTTGACATTTCAGAATCCTAAGTATCACTAAAAGGATGAAACTTTTCACAAGGCTTGATATAGTTTGTCTGCATAAAAAAATATTGAGTGCTAAAAACTGCAATGGGTCCAATGAAAAACATTAAGAACTCTTGTGTTTGAGAAAAGCTTAGTCTTCTTTCCCCGAGCCATAGTTTTCTCAAGCCTTTAAAATCAACAAAATGTTATATCATTCCTAATTGAAACACAGAAATGGAAGAATAAATTGCATAATTTAAAAAAAAAAAAGGCTTGGAAAAAATGCACAAATATAAATAATATAGATCCTGATAAAAATTCCTTTCCAGATAATTACAATAGAATAACAGCTTTATGGATGATATTTGTTGGTTTGAGGTTTTTTCCATGTCACCTGAACGTTAGGCAAACAATTTCTGCCATTAATATTCGATAAAACATGTCCCCACCTTTATTGCAACTCTGCTGACAGAGAGTCCAGGGAAAATAAATACTGTGATGTTGCAGTTTTTAGATCTGTGTAGCAGGATTGGGTTGCTATAATGTAGTCTGGAAGCAACAGGAATAAATTACTATGACTATAGTGCTGATTGACATGATTATGTGATAGAAAAGAGAGAAAAGATCTATTAGATCATCTTGTCCCTTCCCCATGATACACTGTAATGTCTCCAAATGAAATGTTATAATGTGTTGTGACAACGACCCGGCTATTAATAATGTCATTAATAATTTTTATTACATTTTAATTTCTCTTTCCTTTGGTACACTTTTCTGTGATCTGATGAGAGATACTTTGCTCTTTTACAATGTAACCAATACATGCAATATGATTCTATGAAATGTAATAGAATGTCTGAATGTCAAAAAATTTAGAATGTATCAAATGATGAAAATTTTTTGTGTGACCAGAGTGCTAAAATCATGCTATATTAAAAATTAGCAACAGCAAAATAGTTCAAAATTTGTGTTCTTGGGTCTGACATCACTTCTCATTTTATAAAATGCAAAGGAACTTCTACTCCTGCCTGTTCCTCATTATTATGGAAACAAAATTTTCACAGCTTTATGACTGAGCATGATTTGAGGATCTGCACCCTGCATTCAGAATAAAAACATTAACTACTACACTATACTTTCAACTTCCACTGTTGCCTGCTCTGTTGATTTTGATCATAGCAAATGCAGACAGTGCTACAAAAATAATTATAGAAAATGCTAGTTAAGCTGTTGTTTAGCTTGACAGAAAAGATATTTACCAATCAACCCTTGGCCATATACCTTGTGGGATTCAGATTTGTGCTCCTATGCATATGTGTGCCATCATCATCATCATGGCTAGGCTTCGCAAATGAAGATTTGGGAAGGGTTCTCCCTACGCTTGCTACAAGTGTCCTGATGGCTAAAAAGACTGATGCAGGACAGGCAAGTCCGCTTACAAAAGGCACAGTGAAAAGTCTCCTTAGGCGGTATTGGCGAGGCACAGTTCTTTCTGTGTTGTCTTTTCTCCTCGATACTGATTCTATGTACATTCTCAAAGGAGGCAGCAGCATTATGGATGGTGTGTCTCCATGTCTCTCGACTGGAGGCCAGAGTGGACCACTGATGACAGTCAATATGACCAACACTGAGATGTTGTTTCAGGGAGTCCTTGTATCTCCTCTTTAGGGCTCCTCTGTTGCAGCAGCCAGTGGCGAGTTCACCATAGAGCACAATGTTAGGGAGGTGGTGATCCTCCATCCTGGAGACGTGCCCCGCCCAGTGCAGCTGCGTCCTCAGCAGTATGTCCTCAATACTGGTGACCCCTGCCTGTTCAAGGACAGTAACATTAGTCACATAGACAGTCCAGTGGATGTTTAGGATTGTGTAGGGAGGTGGCACTGATGGAAGCGTTTGAGGAGCTGCAGGTGATGGCGGGAGATGACCCATGATTCAGACCCATATAGAAGAGTAGACAGTACAATGGCACTGTAGACACTAATCTTTATACTTTTCTTCAAATGTTTATTGCATCAGACTCTGTTATGGAGTTGTCCAAAGGCTCTGTATGCCTTTGCTAACCTGTTGTCTATCTCTTTGTCAATCTTACCATCCAAGGAAATTATACTTCCTAGATAGTTAAACTGCTGGACTGACTTGAGGTCTGACTTGCCTATGGTGATGTGGGATATGATGGAAGACTTCCTGAGGTGCAGGTTGGTAAAGAACTTCTATCTTCTTCAAGCTGATTTCCAGCCGAAAAAGCTCAGCAGCCTCTGCAAAGCAGGATGTTAAGCACTTCAGAGCTGCTTCTATGAGAGCAATGAGGGCAGCATCACCAGCAAAAAGCAGCTTGCAGACAAGGTGATTTAGGGTCTTGGTGTGGGCCTTCAGTTGCCTTAGGTTGAATAGGCTCCTATCAGTATGATATCAGATGTAAATGCCGTTATCTTCATCAAGGTCTGCCGTGGCCCTTTGGAGCACCATGCTGAAGGAAATTGTGAATAGAGTTGGTGCAAGAACGCAACCTTGTTTCACACCATTAGCTATTGAGAAGGGCTCAGAGAGTGCATCGCCATATCTGACTTGGCCATGCTGATCCTCATGTAACAGGATAGTCATTTTGAGGAATTTGGGAGGACAACCTAATAGTTCCAAGATCTGCCACAGGCCTTTTCTGTTCACAGTGTCAAAGGCTTTGGTGAGGTCAACAAAAGTTATATGGAGTCCTTTGTTCTGTTCCCTACACTTCTCTTGCAGTTGTCTGAGAATAATTACCATGTCTGTGGTACTCTTATTGGCTCTGAAACTACACTGACTTTCAGGTAGAAGTTGTTCTGAGATAGCTGGTACTAACTAGCCTGTTCAAAAGTATTCTTGCAAGGATTTTACCAGCAGTAGAGAGCAAAGTAACACCTCAGTAATCTGAGCAGTCTGATTTTTCTCCTTTCTACTTGTACAGGGTGATGATAACTGCATCACGGAGACCTGGTGGTAGTTCGCCTTTTTCCCAGAAAAGTGCAATGAGCTCATGAAATTTAGCATGGAGTGCTTGGCCTCCATGCTTCCAGATTTCAGGCAGGATTCCAGCAAACCCAGCTGCTTTGCCAGTTTTCATCTGCTGTATGGCCTTAAGAGTCTCTCCCATTGTAGGAACTATATCCAAATGGTTTTTCACCAGTTCTTGTGTAATGTGCTGAATTGCTGAGCCTTGGACTACATGCTTGACACAGAAGAGAGTTTGGAAATGTTCAGACCATTGATTCAGGATGGAGGTTTTATCTGTAAGAAGCATTTGGTCATTTGCACTTAGTAGTTGACTTTGAGCATGGTATGTGGGTCCCTACACTGCTTTTAGAGCCTCATAGAATCCTCTGTGGTCACCCAAATCTGTGCATATTTGAGTCTTTACTGCTAGGTTGATCCACCACCTGTTCTGGATGTCTCAAAGTTTCTGTTGGACCTTGCCACATGCAACACGAAAGGCTGCTTTTCTTATATGGCAAGATGGCTGAGCAAAGTGTGCTTGGTGAGCAGTTTTCTTCTTTGTCAACAAATCTTTGATCTCCTCATCGTTTTCATCAAACTAGTCTGTTTTACTTGGAGGAGAACCCTAATGATTCTTCAGAAGACTGGAGGATGTTATTTTTAATATGTTGCCAAAGCACTTCAGGAGAGGGATCTGAGAGATGGTCTTCAAATCTAGCTTGAAGGTTTACCTGGAAGCTGTCTCTCACTGTAGCTGTTTGAAGATTGTTAACTTGGAGCCTCCACCTTGGAATGCTGCCCCCCTTAATTTTGGGCTTAAAGTGGAGGTCAAGTTTGTATCACACAAGGCGGTGGTCTGTTTGACATTCTGCACTAGGCATCACTCGAGTATGATGGACATCACAAACATTTCTCTGGCGCACTAAGACATAGTCAATGAGGTGCTTGGATCGAGGATGCACCCAGGTTGTCTTCAAGCTGTCTTTCTGCTGAAAGATAGTGTTGGTGATGGTGAGCTGCTGCTCTGCACAAAACTCTAGGAAGAGGCGTCCATTGTCATTGCAGTTCCCAACACCATGCTTGCCAAGTACTCCTTTCCAGGCTTCAGAGTTCCTTCCTACTCAGGCATTGAAGTCACCAAGGATTATTACCTTATCGTCTACAGGAACCTTTTGGGTGAGGTGGCACAGGTCAGTGTAGCATTTGTCCTTTTCCACAGGATCAGCTTGGAGTGTTGGGGCATATACACTGAAGAGAACAACATGTTTCTTGTTGCGTAGTGGGAGGCGTAGGGAGATAATGTGGTCAGAATGACCTATAGGCAAATTTTCAAATTTGGAGGCAATGGAGTTTTTAATCATGAAACCAATTCCTGAAAGGTGACTTTTGGTTTTGGGTTTGTCTGACCAATAGAGTGTGTAGCCAGCACCATGTTCTTTGAGGCTGCCTTCTTCATGGAGACAAACTTCACTGAAAGCAACAACGTTGATGTTAAGTCATGATAGTTCATGGGTAATTAGACCAGAATGATGCTCAGGATGTCCACTATCTGCAAGCATGGTTCTGATGTTCCAACATGCGAGTGTCAATCTGAACACATCTTTGGAGACAGGTGTATGTACGCCTTTGTTTCTTTTTGTTTGTTCGACCACATCAGAAGATGCCCGTTGGCCGCAGTTAGCCAACAAGATGAAGGGTGGAGGTGAGCTTTTCTAGGCTCCTCTCCATGTGGAGCAAGCAGTGGTCCCCTTGAAAAAGGCTGCCTGGTCATTCAGGATGTTGCCAAACAAGACTGTCATCTCCGGGGTCAGTCTCAAGCGATGTCCTGAACTGCCCACATGCAGAGTTGGGTCTGTCGCTTCCAGTGCACCTTATCACTTGCCATTTTGTCCCTCATCTGTTGCTACAGGACTTTACAAAAGTGGGTGTACCATTCTAGCCTGCGCAATGGATTTTTTAGGTGAGGCTCAGTGTGTGTGGAACTGGCCCCTCCCTTTACTCCTGGTTCATCTGCCAGGGCCTAGCAAACTTGGACGGTGACAGCAAAGACCTCAGGACATAGGTTTAGTTAGAGTATCCTTCTCTGAGATGGATGGCCTTACAGGGCTAAGCAAGATCCATCTGCCCAGCTTTGAGATTAAAGTTGTCCTTCTCCTAGGTTGGTTGCCAGGTGGCTAGTGAGCCCATCCTTCCCATGGACACACCTAGTCTGACCCTTCAGTTGAGATCTGTCTGGCATGGGAGACCCTACCGGAGGCATATGCCAATGCCGCCATACCTCGCAAACTCATAATGGCATGCAAGCTTCTCCCCCGCGACAAAGGGTTGTCCATGGAGAAGGCATATGTGTGTAATGGCAGTAATTCTGCATGGCTCAGGAGATGAGCCACAGGTCTGGCATTTGTGTTCAGAATAACATTCTCAGGTCTATTAATATCCTACTCTCCATCAGACAAGTCATTTACTTCCTTTCACACAGCTGTTTCCCCTCTTAATTTATATATTATTTCCATTTACTTTGCAAAGCCTACAGCTAAAGCACAGCCAGTCCCTAGGTAAGGTGTAAGCTGGCACTTTCTCCTCTTTTCCCCAACCGCTGCTTGCTGTGGTATTTTGAGGAAGAAAATAGAATCATGGAATGGTTACGGTTGGAGGGGACCTTAAAGATCATCCAGGTCCAACCCGCTTGCCATGTTCATGGACACCTTCCACTAGAACAAAAAGGTAGAAATGCAGCCAAGTAGCCAGGGATGAGTCCTCCATTGAATGTTGCAGTAGATATCCTTGCACTGACAGCTGAACATCTGGCATTGTGGGATGTGCAGATGACATCTTTCTGCAGTTTGGATGAAAGTCTCTGGACTTCTGTTTGTACTGTACTTCTCTACAGATAACTAACAGGCACTTCATAATCTGATGGTATTTCTGTCACACAACCCAAGGAGAGGACATACAGGACCACTGGCCAGACTGGGTTACCAAGGGTTCTCTTCGTAAGTTAAGCAGTATGAGTGCTGCCTTTTTCCTTTGTAGCTTGGGTTATTTGTTCTTTGATCCTTTTCATTGTCTGAAGTAAATTAGAGAGATTTGTGCTGTAAATCAAGAAATGTTTGCCGCAGTTTATCTGAAAAATCGAATCAATTTCCGCTTTTAATTTGCTACTTTCAGTGAGTGAAAATTTTCTAAAATAGTTTTTGTTTTATATTCTCACCAAAAATGAAAGCCTAATAATCATAAATTTAACTCATGATGGCTTGATAAGGGACCACAATTTTAGGTGAAGCGTTTGTGCTTATATGTGTCCATGTTCTTTATTAATATTTATGAAATAGCTACTAGGTACATCTAAATTAATTAATCAATTGTTTTAGAACATATTTTACAAAAAATATTAGCAATGAATTGTTAATAAGCAATGTCACAGCTAGCTGTTAGATGGAATTTTGTAATGTAGATTTCATTAGCAGCAAGAACATGCCTGATTAATATATGTATTCACACGGTAACATATTGCACTTTAAAGTCCAATAAACTTCTTAAATAATAATGAGTCAGTTGTACCAATTGATATCATAAGGAGACAGTCTGAAAGTGTCTGAAAAAATAAAGCCAATTGTAGTGAAGTAATCAAATGTTCTTGGTCTAAGTAGTTTGGGAAGCACAAATGAAGAACAGAGAAAAATGTGAGAGTACGACATGAATAATTTTTTTAAATAAGTACTAAAAGTTCATGCAAAGATGTCATCTTTAAGGGCTGAGTTAAGCCACCTATGTTATGACTGGTTTCTCCAGTTTTTCTTCCAGACAATGGAGGAAGAGATTCTTAAGGAGGTGACTGAAGGCAGGAGAGAAGGTAGGAGTTCCAGACGTTGCCTAGGATAACATCTCTCCTTCTACCAGCTAGCCAGAAAGTCTGTAGCTGAAATACACAACTAAATTACATTGCACAAGTCAGATGCTGGCTCTAAAGCAAGGTTTTAAAAGCTGCAGCCAATTTTATTGGTTGAATGACTTTGAAGATCCATTTTTATGAAGGATTCTTTCAAACGCAGGCTGTTAATTTATTATGCGCTGATCAGTAATATGAAAGAACTCAGTGTTTCGGAAGTTCAGTGGTTCTTAATTATGAATAAGCTTTGAAGCACCCAGCCGTGCATGACAGACTTCCTGGTACCTCCTTGTCATTTTCTTCCTGGAGCCTCAGCTCTCATGTTGCCTGGAAGGGTTTGTCTTTATCTTGAAGCATTTTTTGAATCATCTGACTCCTGAAAGATTCGGAGTAGAGAATTTGAAAAATTATTGAAAAATTAGAAAAGGTTAACCAGTATTTATGTGAGAGTTTATGGAGTCCATATTGTGTGGGTTTCTCTTACCTCCAGCATAGCAATTAATAATTATTCATTAGAAATACAGAGCCAGTGTCTGACCTTGCAGGATTTGACTAAAAAGCCTGAGCACATGTTAGTGATGCACGATGCATTAGTAACTAACTTGGCCACAAGCTGTGGGGGAATTCTCACAGAAATACTTATCTGAGCAGTCCTGGGTTATAAGTCACAGAGCAGTAAAATTCTTTCATTGAAAAAATCAATTAATGGGGATCCTGCAAGGACCAAATAAATTTGTCTAGGAATCTTATTTAACTGAAAATTAAATTACACTAAAACACACTCTCAGCAAGTGCAAAAATTTTGGTTTCTAACTTGCAATCTGGTGTTTACAGAAGCCTGGATTTAATCATTGAACTCTATGCATCAGTATAAGATGGTCATCTAAGTTTCATGTATAGTTATCAGATAAAGAAACAAAGCCCTAAAAAAAATGAGATTGATATCCCTCTGAAAATGCTCATCTCTCTACATTGTCTATAGAGGTTGCTTAGATAAAGTGCATTATTTCTGGACACCTTAGATGAGCAAACTTCTCTCTTCTTCCCTTTTTCTCATTGTTCAGGTACATTGGAAAAATCAAAATTCATACAAATAACCTATAATAGAATGATGTTTTTCAAAGAAAATAATATGGACACTAAAAATAAAATTCCAAAATGAAATGTGATGCCAGGACTCCAGCTTTAGCCAAGCACAGCTTAGAAAGGGCAACAGGACTCATGTAGTTTTTAAAGGATTCCCTCTGGACAAACACATGCACATTTATGAGGTTTTCATTTCTTTGTTTCTCTTCCCTACAACTCTGCCTCTAAGCAGTCAAAAAAAAAAAAAGACTGAGAAATATAACTTTTCCTCACATATTAAGTTTCTTTAAAAAAATATTTTCCAAAACAATTACATGAATTATTCATTACCTTTCTCTCTCTGTTTCTATTAATATCAGTTTCCAGAGCTCTGTTTGTTTGGGATTTTTTATCCAGTCCTTTTGGTGCTTTGCTCATTTCCATTGATGAGGTGTTATTTATTTTGCAAATTGAAATGCCTGCAACTAAGCCATTAATCCTAGAAAGGCTTTGATAAAATTATTGCATTTTTCACAGTAGTGAAAATGCAAAAAAAACATCTTTCACCTCTCTGAAAGGGATCATAATGTTTAACTATTTTCAACATGCATCAAAGACAGACAGTCTATTAGCCGCAAGAATCTGTCAATATTTGCTCTAAGTATGAGCTAGGCCTAGATACAAGAAATACATGTGCAGCCTTTATACAAAGGCCATGAGAATCAGTATTCTTTCAAGATGGTGAGTGCCATAATCTCCAAGTTACAGGGTCACCATCTCCCTTTCTGTCTCTTGGGAGAGAACATAAAAGGGGTAGCTGAAGAATCATGAATGATATTTCACAAAGAGGTGTACATACAATCTTCCCTCACTCCTCAGTTCCCACACCACAGACTAAAAATTAGAGCAGGTTCTTATTCTGAGTATTCTCCAAGAGCAAAGACAATGAGTCCTGGGCTACACACTCTCAATGACTGTCCTTCACTCGAAGTTCTCACACAGATGGAGACTGGAGGACGCTGTTCTGCTTTTCTCACCTTTCAAAGGGAAGAACAGTCCCATTATGTCTTCTGAAAGGAAGACTGTAGTTAGCTTCTTTGAATCAAGGTACAATGCACTCAAAACCAGATTATAGTGTAAAGCTTTTTTTCATTATGGCTAAACAGAGCATGAAATGAGTGAATTCAGACACAGCTCTATGTAATTTTGTTTTTTCAGGATATAGAGATATAGGAGATGGATGTAGGAGAGCAGAAAGACCCTCTGCAGCTCACAATAAAACACATTCCTGTGGCATGGAGAGTAGAAGAGCTATAACAGGGAGGACCATATCTATCAGAATCAGGAGTCATTAGCTGCAGCCCAAAAGGGACTGACACTATCATTATCATCAGAGAAACAGTTTTAGCAGGAGCTGCTGCTTACAGTAGACTTCCAGATGCTGGGGTTAAAAGTGATTCTACAGAAGAGCATGCAGTTCTCCAAACCCAGCTGTGCATTGCCTCATTAGCACACTAAATAAGTAAAATCTTTGGTCAGCCACCACATTTCCTCAGAAGAGTGGATTAAAGGGAACACAAGCTCCCACTGTGATGTCAGGAGAGATGAGAGTGTTGTTGGCTTCCTGTTGGTGTCATCTGTTCACAAACACAGACCTACCTCCCTGCTCTGGCAGCCAGACACTCTGAGGAAGATCATCTGGGATTTAACAGCCTGCAGCATTTGTAAAATAAATGGAACTACTGTACAAGCTCACTGGACAGTTGTACCCTTAACTTTCCTGTGTTTTTCACAAGTTTCAGAGTATTGAGTTATAGCTGCTGTCCTACCCATCTCACAAAATTCTTTTGCTGATCAAAAGACCTGGGGAAGAAATAACCCTGACCCTGCCCCTGAAACTGCTCTAGGCATGAGTCCCATGAGCTAGGACAGTTTCTGCCTGCCTGGACTCTTGGCTGACACAGGGCTTTGCCAAACCCTCACAGCTGCTGTCCCAGACCCAGGTAGGAGCAGCCAGATGGTAAACACTGGGACAGCTCTAACCCGGCCATCAGGCATGTTCCTGGGATTGTGGAAGTGCCAAAATCAGGCCAGGCCCCTGGTCAGGCAGGGCTGGGCTATGGAGAGCTGGAGACCACCCCAGCTATGGCATCACTGGGGCAGGGGCTGGCAATCCCAGAAGCTTTATCATGCTGTTGATAAAGCTTGAAACAGCTGAAGCTGTTGTGTGCAACTTTGATTGAAAATGCTCAGCAGATGCAAAAAGTCATTTACTTGTGCTTCTTCAAGTGAAATAGCCAAATGCTAATAAAACAGGCCCTTTGAAAATCTGGTTCAAATTTGACAAAGCATTAAAAACATCATCATTTATGTCCTGCTATCTCCTCCTTGTTCTTTGTTCTTGATCTCAGTCCAAAAGAAAGAAAAAATAAGCATGATGAACACATCATGAAAATTCTCTTTTTTACTTCTTGTTGCTATCAGATTGTAAGGGAAAACAGTTGGGATTTGGAGGGTGCAAATTTCTAGGGCTACAAGAGAGAAGAATTTTTCTCAAGATTGAAACCACTTAGAAGATATCATTTCTGTGGACAGGAATATAGCTATCATCCGTCAGTTAGATCTTACAAAAAAAGTGATTGGAAACTTAGGAAAGAAAATCATAGCCCGTACAGTAATAGGAAAAAAATATATTACCAATGTGTACAGCAATTCCTGTTTCTTGTAGGTGCTTTAGGAATGTTTCAGGTTTAAGCATGTTCAGAAGAAATATTAAAGATATACAAGTACAATCCATCACTCTGAATAAGAAAATGGGAAGCAAAGATTTTAGGATTAACATTTTGATAACTGACATTCAGCTATTATGAAATTATTTTCAGCATACAGTAGTGCCTGAATTTCAGTTAATTGTAAAGATATTCTAAAAGAGGGCACTTAAAGAAGTCATTACTCTGTTAAACACAGGCCCTAAGTTGTTGTAACCAGTTTGAATCACAGAGTCACAGAATGGTTTGGGTTGAAAGGGACCTTAAAGATCATCTAATTCGAACAAGCTAGGATCTTCCATGCTTCAGAATGGCACAGGCTTTCTGTAGATCTTCTGTTTTTTCCATAAATCTCATTGTCTAAGATACTCTCAAGACATCTGTTTAGGGAACTGAATTGAGCCTTCAACATCGTAAGCATTCATCATTTTGTGAAACTCTCCTTTCTGTGAAATGAAGTTCTTTGCACACAGTTATAAGCTGTGAAAATTGCTAATTTGCTTTTGTTTAAAAAAAAAATAGGAAAGGAGCTAGCAGGATGTTCAGATTGTTTTAGATGATTCTTATCCAGGCATTAATGCTGGAAAAAATATGGTCCCCTCAAGAGAACATATCTCACTTTCTTGAGACTGAACAAAATTGTAAGAGGCATTCATGTCCACTGTTACCAGCTCTCTGTCTGCTTTTGTGGTGCTCCCAGAGAGATCATGCTCAGAAATCATGTGGCATAACCTGCTCTAGAAAGTCTAGTGCCCTAGCTGACTTCCTACCTGGGTGACCTATTCATAATGCTTCTTCAGACAGCCTTATGCTAAATTATTAATTATTGGCACCAAAATTTGTTTGTGGGGTTGTACAGTTATGGTTTTTCACACATAGAAATATTGAAACTCATGGTCTCCCTGCTTCTGTTTCAGCAGTTGCAGGGCTTCCTTAAAATTTGGTCTTTGCACTTTAATGAGAGTTTGAAATCAGAACCTCTAGATTAGTGATGCAGTAAATATATTTCTTGCAGTTCTAAAGCACTGAATTCTTACAGGCCTTCTAGCAAAAACTACAATGAATAATGTGCAGAATGTGCTAATCTGCAGAACAAACCATGAGTGGTAATTTATGTATCTCATAAACAGCTAGCAAGCTGTTACTTTGCAAGCACTATTTTGAGGTCTCATTATCTCATAGAGATAGGCAAATCTGCAACCTTTCACTCATCCAGCAATCTGCAGTGATTAGTTGTACAAGGTTTAGGAGTTTGAACTAGAAGGTGCAATTGTTAGGAAACCCAGCAAGGTACACAATTAGCCAAAACAGTACTGCAAGCAAGAATCTGCAGCAGTAACTCACAAGAATACCACAGGGTGAGTCTTAGCAAAAATAATTTAGGCAGCACAAACCACAGTGAGCTCAGGGTCGTGGTAAATATTAACATTCACATTCTCTGGTCAACCATCTCAAATAATCTTAAAGATGCAGGGAAACACTTGTATAATTCAGCACCGTATCTGGCACTAGCAGTCATCTTTTGTAGTCTTGAAAAAACCTGGAGAATGGATGACCTTTTATCCAATGTTGCTGATTGCATATGGACAGAGACATGCATGTTTAAAATCGTCAGATTTTTTCTAAGGTTTTTATCAGTTGTTATCCATGAAATGAGAATTATACTTCTGTGTGAGGCTACAGAGATAAGAAGAAAGTCAAGGATGGAATCACATCCCCTGACGTGGTATTATGTTCACTACATTAAGTTATTCCAAACTCACACATGATGGCACTTCATGAACTTCTGTTGGACAGTACTTGGCTGGATCTTCAGACTCACATCTATCTTCTGCTAAGGCATTGAATAAGAGACTCTCCAGTCAAACAAAAAAAGTAATTCTCAAGTTCTGAAATTGTCATGTGATTTTCAGTCAAATGAGACTCTATGTGACTATATATTTCTCCCTGTATGTGTGTCTTTGTATTACCATGTTGTGTGTAGCAATGCAATATACGTATTCATCTTTATACTTCATTAAAAATAATTTTTAAAAAATTGTGAAAATTGCAGTTTATCTAGAAGTGTATAAAATAAATGAGACAAAGCATCAACAGCTTATGTGTGCTATCCTCAGATTTACAGTTGTTCTTTCCCTCACTGATGGGTGGGAGCACATCTGCTGTTTCTATTCAGAGTTGTTTGTAAGTTATGTGGTCTAACCCCCATAGGTGGTGATCAGGAATAGCAGAAAAGGGTGTTGACTCACTGAGTAAAGATTCCACTTTCTTTTTAAGTCTAGGTGACTGAGTTCTCATCAAAGTAAGAAACTGGCCGCACATGGTGAAATTGCTGGCAGTACAAGCTGGTCTTCAGATTTTTGATTTAGCTTTCCATGTCACTTCGCATTTTTCTGATTTTCCACTTCTCCCATAATGGACGTGTCTTTATGTTGGATTGGGCATTGGTTTAATGAAATGGACTGAGGCCTACCCATGTCAAACCCTTTAGACATGATGTATCTTTTACATATATGTTCATGGTCTTCAAACCCAGCCACTTCTACATGCAGCCCTGGTGTCATCCGTCCATCATAGAGAAATTATGACATCGAGATAGGGTTTTATCACAGACCTTCCTTAAACCTCTGTCTCTGACATGTGAGAGACTGCCATGTAGGGGCTTTTGATAGGAGGATGAATTCTGGGACTCAGAGGTAAGGAACCAGAAAGATGCCACAAAAGTAAGTCCCAGCTGGGAACATGCATCTCAACAGTGATCCACTGAGTTGGGACTCCAGGTAGTGTATGTGGGTTCTCCCTTGCTCCTATTACGCCACAAATCATAACAGGTATTACCTGGCATGTGCGACTAAGAAAGGTTCTCTCTGTAGTTCCTACATGAAAATCATTGATAATGAGGGTGAAGTAACCAAGCAAGTCTTACCCACAGACCAAAAGAGTCAACAGAACTGGGTGTATGAAGAGAGTAGTCACTGAAATTTTTCTTAGGTTAGGTTCACATGTGAAAGAAGATGGATAATTCTAGCAAGCATTATCACTCTCCCATGCAAAAGATTTATAGAAATTTGCCTTGAATGTTCAATGCATTGGTCCTGATCCACAAAGGGATCCCTGGAGAAAACCTGTGATATCTAGAATTTTGCTAAAATGAGTAAATAATAAAAAATAAAATGCATAAAGAAATGTTTTACTAGATATTCTGGTTACAACACCTAAATTACTTCTATCCTCAGCTTTTGTGTGAAGATGTCACAAATATCCAGGCAAAATACAGATAACCTGATAAGTGCAAATAGAGACCTGTTTTAGTGCTGAAAATATCAGTTCTGGGTTATGCTTTCAGAAATCCTTACTTTGGGAACGGACTTTTTTTAGAGGAGAGCTGATCCTTCTCTAGGCAGATTCTCTCAATATATATTGAAAGTTACACTGTTCAACATGTGAGCCAGACTCTACCTCTACTTTAATTTTTAAATGTATATTTACAAAGTGTTTAACAGGATGTTTTAAAAATATTAAAATGATAAAGTTTATCCCAACCCAAAGAGCAGACTCCCTATCTGCTTTGAGGGAAAGCAAATTGTTTTTTCTCTTTTCTTTAACAAAATTCAGGCCCTGAAACAGAAAAAACACCATTTGGATTTTTTATAAATCAGTGCATAGCTTCCTCACCCAGTACAGTACCTCTATGGCACAGCAGTTGAGTAAAAGAATATGTTATTTCAAAACTGCAAAATAGTTTGTTGCCAAGCAAAAACAATTCCATTATTTTGGAGTGGGTTTCATCTGGATTTTGCCTAAGTTAAATATGTTGGAAGAATTACATTTCTGTTCTTAATCTGTTTGAAGTGTATCTCCAAGACAACTTGCCAATCTCTTGTGTGAACTTGACCAGTGTAAACCTGGTATTTTGTTAAACAATTGCAACAAAGCAACCGCTTTGTGGTCAAGGCAGTTATATTTCTGTCAGGTTCTCTTTCTGTATTTGAATGATGACTCTCTTTCACTTCTGCATTGAGACCTTTACTAAAATCATAAGGATGGACATGCTGTGACAGTCCTCTTCTGATGTCTGGAGGTTGTGTATTCCCTTTTTTTCTGTAACTACTTTTGCAATGCTACATGATAAAAACATTTGCCATATCACTGTGCAGTCACCTAAAATCACTCAAATATAAGTAGAAGGCTAGGTCTGACAGTGTAAGACTTTCCAAAATAGGCCATAATCTATTCCAATCAAAGTTAAATCTGAATGGCTGCATCCTGATGCAAATGTTGGGATTTTTTACAGTGTTGCTGAAAATGCTGAGAGAATGCTGTGAGATGCAACAATTGTGATATAAGAGCCGGTTACAATTTTCCACTCAAAATATTCTTTCCTGACCATTGATTTCTCACATCAGTTTTTCTTCTGCATTCTGCAGAATGTGGGGAGACTGTTTCAAACCTCATGCTTAAGCATTGCCTCCTACTCTGGACACTTCGGCTCTAAGGCTCCACCAGATCAAAATTCCCCTCTCCTCATCTAGCTGTGTAGTTTCATAAAGCAAAGAAACTAGGCATATAAGAATCTGTAGACCCCCTCTTCTCTACAATACTCAGGAAAGTGAATGTTCAAAGTGGTTTGAACTTTCATTTGAAAATTTTTCTATTAAGCCAATATTTTATCTTTTTCTCTCTCTCTTTTCCACTTGAAAATAATTTTAGTTATTCCAAAAGCCAAAATGGTTAGGAAAAATTATTTAAGAATTTAAAGATATATTGCAATTTTAAAATTTCCTTCAAAAAAAAGGTTGACCAAATTATCAAATGAAAAAAATGCTGATTTTAAGCAGCAATATCTCTTGACTGAAGTATTTAGTTTACTGGCAAAGCTATTCAGGAAGGCTGCAGCAGACACATTTGTGACAGACTATAACTTAAAAAACATCTGTGCTTTATATAACTTCTGTTGTGTAAAACCTAGCCTTTCAGTCATGACCATAATTACACCATTTCTTAAAGCCCAGGTATTCTCCTTTGAATTCTTCAGGGGCTAGATACAGTAGAGTAGTTTAAATCAGCAGGACTCTTCATGTGCAGTAAGCGAACTGCCTACATAGTTTGCACAGAAGCAAGGTCAGAGTATTGTTCTACCAAGCCTTTCAGGACGAAACAACTGTTTTAAAATCATTAAAGTTGATTTTGTGCGAGAAAACACAGCTAAAAAACACACAGTTCAGAAGTCCTTAATTGCGAATCTAATTGTTTGTCTAATTATACTCTATCCTGTGACAGTTAAACTAGATGGATACCCACTGGAACATCATAAGGAAATCAATTAAATCAGGCTTTCACTGTAGAAAAGCAACAAAAATCTAAGAAATTCAAAAATTGCTGATAGCTAATATTCACTTCTTTCTAAAGAAAGCATCAAACTCTCCCAGCAAAGGAAAAGTGGTTTTCTTTTAAGGCTGGCTGCCTTTTAACAAAGCATATGAGAGGGAACTCATCTGAGAAAAAAAAAAGATAGAGCTGGTTGTCTATGAAGTCATATGTTAAAACTGAAAAGGGCTCAGGAAGAGCTCCATAGTTTTCAGAAGGCCTTCCAATCTTATTTCCACCATTTATTACAGCTAGGAGTGAAGCCACCTCCACAGTCAATGGCAATTCAGGCACCTGGAAATTATGTCAAATGAGTCACCATAAAATTATGACAAATAGTAGTACCAAGTACCTTTGTAGATTACAGGAATCCACCTCGTAAAAAAAAAAAAAAAGGACTTATAGACTCTCTGAATCCATCCCTATTCCTAAATGTAGATTATGTGACTGCAATGATCCATCCAACTCTAGGAAAGCTCACCTAAATGACATTGTGGACTCTGCTTTAATTTATCACAGTGATATATCTACCTTGTGATCATTTTCTCGTTTTATTTTCATACCTTTTGAAGCAAAACCTATTCCTGAGGGGAAGGAGGTATAAAAGCAGTTGTTAAAAGAATGGGAATGTCCTACTTTGAGGTAGGTCTGAGGTCTTTCAGATGTATTACAGGGGCCTGTTTTGAGTGTGTGCCCCGAATGTCCATCAGTATCAAATTCACAGAACTAGCCAGTATGTCACAGGGCTTTCTTTTTCCACTCTTTTGCAATTAGCAGTTGTCACCACTATCTTTTACTATGTGCTTACAAAACAGGTCTTCAGCCTTCTGTGTCTTCAATCTGTTCAAGTCCTGTTTAAATTTAGAGAACTAGTCAGATTCCATTCTTTTACCTCAATGTTTACAGCTTCAAGCAGGATATGTTTTTAATTTTAAACTTACATCTCTGGCATTATAGTTCTGAGGCTGTTGGTCTTCACACACACAGTCATATCAGCAAATGCACAAGTAGAAAGTCATCCTCAAACTCGAACAAAATTTGAGGAAACCTTGAAACCATGTGGAGTTTCTCTAGCAATACTCAAGGGTAATAAAGTATAGCCCACATCCATTAAATCCACTAAATGCTTGACCATGGCAGCTGAGAGCTGAACTTGAAGTTCACACCACAATAGAAAGCAAAAGTGCCCTGGTCTCAAAAGACTGACAGGGCTATCTCCCTCTCCTGCATTGGAAAACTATAGTAACATATTCTCAGATACTGAGATTTTGCAGGCAGGGTTCCCAGCTGTGTCATATCACTGAAAAAATAACTGACCCATTGTTAGTGCCATATAAATCTCTATAGAAGTGGTATTAAAGGTAGTGACATAAGCACAAGCATTAGTCTTGTCATGATGGTTTTCTAAAAAGCACAGACCCAAAATGGACCACCACTGCTGCTGAGAGTTTTAGTTCAGTTATGCCTGTGGTTAACCTGCAGAACTTCCATCTGGTTTCCTCCTATAACATCTCTGTTTGATGGGAATCATAGCTTCTAGCTAACTTTCAAAGCCTGCATGTCACATTTCAGCACATCATCTGATGCCAGGGATAAGGACAGAACATATTGCGTGTCAACACTGTAAACTGTAAGCAAGTTATTGGTATGCAAGGTATAAATCATTGCCTAAAGGAGATTTTTGTTTTATGCTAGAAATCCTCCAGGTCAAAAATAGGTCACAGGTAGGAAATAAAAACATGGAAGTGAACTTATCTTCATTTAGTTAGCCTTGTTTTCATTCTTCTGGACTTCTAACTTTTTATTTTCCTTTTTTTTTTGGTGGGCTCTGAACTTCAAATCTCTTCCAGTGATTTATTATTGATTTAATGTACCTTTAAATTTTGCCCTTCAAATAATCCTTCTGAATGTCACAGGATGTTGTCCCTTTAAGCTAAGATTGTGAACCAATATGTAGGGATGACTGTACTTGACCTAGTTAGGGCTGAGCTTTCTGTTATACAAGACAGAAAATGAAGTTAGATAATTGCATACTTTCATGCTCACACAAGACTGGCAATCTCTACCCTTATTGCAGATCAGTCTATGATCAGCTTCTGTATCAAAGATCAGTTTATTTACATAAGAGAATTTTGAGAAGAAATTGTCAGAGATGCTCCTTTGCTTTGACTTTTTTAAGACAGTATCCACTTTTTTACATTATGCTATGCAGCACCTAGTACTAAAAGTCCTCTACAGCTGTGCCTCTTTGGTCTCATTGCAATTCTCAAGAAGGATGAACTTGAGATGGCTTCTTAGATTTTTTTAATATGTATTCTAGTCTTGTCAAAAGGACTTATTTTCTTTTGCCTTGGTATTAGAGGCTCATGCAATAATACAAAATACCTGCCCTTATAAGTCAGTAATTTAAATAGCCAGGTTGATACAGAAGAGGTAAAAGAACCTATGCTAGTAATTTTAAGAAACATGCTACTTCATGCATATGCCTGACTTTTTATACACGAATCCAATTTCTCTTCAAAAATTACATTTGCGTGGCAATGTTCAAAAACAAAAACTTCCTGACCTAGACATCCTCTATGCAGATCAGGAGCACAGAGGTGGGTGGATGTGCATTTCAAAAAGTGTGTCTAATATTTTTATTATGCACGAGAACAATAGTGCACTGTGCAATACCATGGCTCACCCTTTTCTGTTATTGCATGTGCATAAACTCACACTTTCTATTGAACATTGTTTATTACATGTTTGTACAGCCCCATGGAAGGCACCTTTCCTCACCATGCCATTAAAGAAGTGTAAGAACAGAAACAGATATTCCTCTTTGTTGTATACCTTACCTCCATCTTGCAGAGGCTATAACAGATCTGCTAGATAACCTGGAGCCTTAATTTGGAGCTTGATGAAAATATCTGTTGACATTGTTATTTCTGTGTGACTTTGTAAGCTAAGAATCAAGTTTCTGGACTGATTACACGGTCCCAAAATGAGCTTGACGTTGTGTTGTCAGAGCTGTTCTAAGCCTCTTGGTGGACATGTGAATTTGCCCTGCAGTTTGTTAAATGTCCTGTAGTGATTTTAGTAATGGTCAATGTAGTGGCTAATTCACCATTGCGTTCTTATTTTTGCTTTAGGACATCTTTTGTTCTAAGACTTGACTCTGAGAAACCTCCTTATCTTTTTGAATGTTAAGCAGCCAGATGAAATATCTCTGTGCATGCAGCAGATATATGTTCTCTCTTTTCTCTGCACAGCCCTAGGGACCATATTCTAATAGTATTCTGTGCGTTAAGTCCCCACAAATCTCATAAAATGATATCACTACATTTAAAACAGACGATGACAAATCATCTCCTGCCTTCCAGTACCACTGTTTTCTCTGATACCAACACTATCCACCTCTCAAGTGATGCTTGATGCTACAGATCTTACAGTTCTCTTTTCTAGTGGGAGAAAGGAAAATTCTAGTATGAATTGAAGGTACAGTCTTGAATGCAACTAATTTTACTCATACTATTTCTAGCACAGAGAAGGGCAAAAACCAAGTGCATCGATATCACTTCAGAGATCTCAAAACAACTCCAATGCCAAGTCTACAACCAACCCTGTAAACAAGTCAACAGTCTTCAGGTGACCAACTAAAGATTTCTTCACAACATGGGAAGAAAAGGAAGACATTGTGCAAAAGCAAACCTTGGGAAGAGTATTTTCATCTGATGAAGAAAAAAAAATTTAAATTCCCTTCCCTTCCAATTCATATTATCCCTGTTTTCTTTCCTTGCTACTCCACCTGAGCCTGAGCCCCAAAGACTCATAACCCTTCATCAGTCAGTAAGTCAGCTGCCTCTCATTATGGATCCGACAAGTTTGGTATACCTGTTTTAATAGATTAAACCTGGTCAAGACTCAAACTGTGCACTCACACCTGATCCATGCTGCTACATGGCTGGCACACTCAGAGATGCGTTCTTCATACAAGACCAATTTACATTCCTCCACACAACATTCTGATGGGGGTCGAGGGTTAACATGAGCCAGGGACTATCCCCAGCGTGGCTGATTCTGATTTTGGTTAGAAAGGTGATTTAAACTAATGAACGTCTTTCTATGCCCCTTGCCTTCCATGCCAGATCTTGATCCCTAAATCACTATTCAATTATAGCTTAGCAGGCTCCTGATTCGAACTGTTCTGCCCTAGCCTAGATAGAAGTCCCCTGCTAACCATTAGTTCTCTTCGTCCCCCAATACTTCAGACTAAATACTCAGAAGTACCTTGTTTAGAACAAATTACTTGTTTCACCTAAGCAGAAAATATTCAGAATACTACTTCTTTTTTCTTGTACTATAACTCTGATTCTGAAATACAGTTGAGTTTCTATAAAAATCACTCAATTGATTTGGAATAAAATGAGTTTATCTTAGAAGGAAAAGATCATTTTGTGAAATCAAGATGAATCTCTTAATGTTTCTTATGTAAACAAACAAAGATTTTGAAAGAAGAAATTCACATGAGTGGGAAACAGTAGCTCAAAACAAAGGAACAACTTTATAATACACTTGTGACACTCAGCAGCAAAGGATGGACATGTAGACTCCGGGCTGCTCCACAGATCTTTGGCTATGTGTGATGATTCTTTATTTCATTGTCATACCACACACAAATTGAGTGATCTCAGAATTACAGGACTTGACTTCCTCAAATATACCAAATCCAAATATCAAATAAGATAGCTAAGTACATGTCCTATATGTAAAATTTGTGAACACAGTGATCAAGAGACGAATATTAGAACTTCATCTAGAGTAGCATTTATCTCACCTGTTCATCATTTTGACTGCTTCAATAGCCGTTTGAAAGAGACAAGTGCCTGCAAATGGCAGTTAATTTCATCCATCTTAGACTCCTATCTGGAGAAGAACAAATGCATCCTGGAAATGGTTATCTATCTCTCTTCCGGGGGAAAATTAAATATCCAGAAGAAATCTTGTCAATTTTCCAAAGAAAGTCGACTACTGATTGTTAACTACTGGGACAGTTTCCACAGAATACTTCTTAAACTATATATAGTCAATTTTTTGTATGCCTGCTCCTATTCAAGGATAAAAGCTACCTTTCTTTTGCAAATAAGTTTTATCTACTGTAGATAAAGTCCATTTAAAGCACAGCATTTTTATTCTAGAGTAAGCATATCCAATTAGCTATTCTCCCCATCACCAACAATTGGTGCTTAATTTCCTTTCCTTTGACATAGACTCCCAAATTCAATTTTATAGCAATATATCAATCTTTTTTTTCAGAGAAAACACCAGATATTGAAAGACTATCTAGACTTTTTGGTAAGTTGAACTGAGATTTGACTCATTTTTTTCCCTGACATACATGGGGAACAAGTCTTTGCATTTTCAGCATCTCACTTCTGGGAATACAAGAATTGCTCTTGGTTCTGTGTGTTCCATATCCTCCTTTGTGACTATTCATTTGCAAAACACTTAGGAAAATTCACTAACAAAGATTTAAACTCTGTTCACCACTTCTTATATTGAACGGGATAAAGAAAAATCTTAATAGCTTGTTTTCTGCTAAAAATAAATTGCTTTCCTGCAGCAATCAGGATTCTACAGGGAGTCCGATTCCAGTAAATAGGTATTGATTAGTGAAAAGACTTGAAAATCAAGATTATCCAGGTTATTGTGATTTTTCATGTCTCTTCATAATCCTTAACATGCTTTTTCCTCAGTTTGCACAGTGCTAAGCTAAAGACTGAAACGAAACTTTCTTTCATAAGATGTGAATATTGTTCAGTTTGCTGTTATTTTTATTAAACACTCTGAATTTCTTAAATAGGAGCATTACATAAGGGGTATAGTATTTTTTCTATATGACCCCAGGATTTCAAGACACATCTGTTAAAAATAAGCCAAGTCAGAACAAAAATAGGTCTGTAAATGGAGCTTCTGAGTATTTCAGATTACCAGTGTTGAAGAACTAACCTTGTTTCAGACACCAAGGCTCTTCTGACCAATAGAAATGTCTTTCAACTAAACACACAAAGCTCCCAGTTTGAAGATGTATGTTGCCAACATATGAAGGATCAGTTTCAGTGCAGTGGGAAGTACTTTACTCCTGCAGGTCACCACCTGCACATGGAGCATTCTTAGATATAAACATTCCCACAGGACATGGGAACAATTTGTTTATGAGAAGAAACAGTGCACCCATTTTTCTCAGTCCAAAAAAAAACGGAAGTTCAGAGGTCGATATAAGTGTTCCACTGCAGGAATAAACTGTGAACTGCCTTCTACAACTTTTTTTTAAGTGGTTTAAAGGAATGATAGCTCAAAGAGTTAGTCATGAATTGTGAAGTATTTTTACTGTAGGACAATGGTTTAAATATGACACAGTCATATGGTCTAAAAGTCTTTATCATTAGAGGCGGTACAGTGGTCTATATAAAATGGTCTTGTGGAATTAGACAGTTTCACATCACAAAAAAAAATAACGTCACATTTACAGGAACTAACTGAAGCCCTTTGTTTGCAGTGCTACCAAAGAGGTAAAACATGATAGAGCAAACATTATGTCAGCTCCCTTCCTGAACCGGTCCATCCACTTTGGGACCAGATAACCAATGTCTTCACTGGGTTTCCCTGGCAGAGGCATGGGCTGCTAAATATTCCCACCCTCTAAACATTTCTTCAAATGTGATCTACAGTGCATTTTCATAGCACAAAAATATCACGTCATTGCTGCTGTTGAGCACACAAGACAGAGATTACATCAAACAAAAATCAGGAGCAAGGTTAACTGACTGACAAAAAAACTGTTTAAAACCCCTCTCCATGCCACATGTAGTATTTCTTACAAGATATGATTGACTACAGCAGAACTTGCATGCCTGTCTTTAACAGCACCATCTGGTGATTTCCAGCACTGTAACAGATTTTGCTTGAATGAACTGGGCATATAAAAAATTATCACTGTAGCACCTGAAGGTTGTATGAAGGTCTCATCTTTTGAGTAGGAATCAATTATGTAGCTTACAGTACATAACAGTAAGGTGTTCTAATGAGGCACAAGTGCCATATTTTTTGCAAACATTATAGATTCTTCTGTAAAAATTCCCCTCTGGATGATGTTGAGGAAACACAAATTGAATGAGTGCAGCTGCTGCTGTTTTGAAATGCTTCTGTTATATTTTGAGATGCGAGTTTAGTAAGTATCTGTTTCTACATTTGAAACCTTGTGTAATATGCATAGTTTCTTTATGAGATATGATATCCTGTTTGGATAATTTTTTCTTTATCTCATGCCAGAGAGAATCTATTTCAAAGTTATGGTACCAGACCAAAATAAAAGAAATCATAGTGGCTTACAGATTTTGAAAATTAACATTTCTTCTAAGGCATCCATTTAGATATAATTAAGAAGTGTCAATATTAGGGTGGAATAAGGGAGAAAGAATGGAATCAATATTTACTTAATTGGGTAAGCACTGTATAATATAGCTACTAAGCAGATAAAAATAAGAAAGCCAGGAAAAGCTTTTGGGAAGTTATTGCAATCAAAGTGGTCAATCAGTTATTTTATCGACAACTTGTTGTGCTACATCTCTGAACTTCATGGCTTAGAGCCCACTGTTCTCCCTGGGACTCTGACCCTGCAGCCAGGGAGAAGGTTGTGCTGGAGGAGATTCCACACAACAGGTGTTGCTATTATCTTTTCTGCTCTCTGGAATGTCCTGGCCTGTGATCTGAGATATTCTGCTTTTTCTTCCCTGCTCTTAAGCCCAGACTTAAAGAAATATTTTCTCTACATAAATGTCTGGCACTGCAGTGTTTTTAGATGGTGTGTTATTAATATTTAAGACACAGCTTAAATCAGGGTTTAGCATGTCATGGGGGAAAGGTGTCCTGCAAATAAAATGTACTTTTGTTTAGCACATAGACCTGATACAACCACCCTGGATGTGATGTTACCTGTAAATATCAGATGTATTCAGAAACTCCAGGCCAGGGCATTTTTAAGCATTAATATCTAATATAACATGTGGAATATATAAAAAGACTCTGACTTAAAGCATTTCACTTGGAATTTTTTGAAGCCAGAGGTTGAGGTCAGCCTCTTCAGATGCATTACTGCTAAGAATACTGATTGAAAAATAACATTGGACTTGCAAAAGCCTAGCTTTACATTTTTTACTAACTTCTAGTTCCAATTTAAAATGTGATTCAGGATCTATCTTGAAAGATAATCTGGAAATGTAGGAAGGCCTGAACGCACAGTCTATAATTACAGCAATAAAGTAGAAGGAACTGCTTATTTTCTTGGTTTCTTTTTACAGAACCATTTCCACATCCTGTTTTGTGTGATGACATGGCGAGGACCAGAACAGCCCACATAGGGGTACGTTGATCTCTCCACTATGCAGACTGGAAGTGAAAATGGATTCAAGTTCTTTGAAGTGTTACTGGCTGAATGTAAACCCCAACAACAACGTAAGTCTCACTGAATGACATCCAAATTAAATAGAAAAATGCCAAAAAAGTCTGAGCCAACCCAGCAGTAACTGAAGTGCAAAATGCTATTAGAATCAATAGTTGCCACTCTTCCTGACTTTCCTCCCTGGGGGGGAAAGAAAAAAAAGAAAAACAAAGAAAAACAAGTTAGCTGTACAAGATTAAATGTATCTGTGCAAAAGATGTGTCTTTTTAGTGTTACATTTAGCATGTCACCAATGCAAAACAGAGGAGCTAAACACCGGCGAAGGGCAGCTGTACTGAGAGGGTGAGGGCTCCCTGCAGTGACCTCGTACCACTGGCTCTTTCCTTCTGCATTCAAGGGAGCGGCCCTGCAGAGCCACTGCTGCAACGGCCTGGCTTTCACAGACACTATCAGTACTGTTTACAGCAGTAGTTACGATACAGTAAGGGCTGGATCCAGGCCACCATCTGCTGCCCACCATCTGCATAAGGTCACAGAAAAGGCACCAGGCCTTGTGTTAGGAGCCTTCCTGATGAAGAGATTTTAAGTCACTGGTAGTTTACTCACCTCAGCTGAAACTGAAATTGTGTGTCTAAAACCATGAATGTTGGAAATCATCCCCATAGGGTAAAAGTACCCATAAGGTAAAGTCAATGGTAATCATCAGGAGATATAGCTAGTGGAAGGGTATGACTACATAAAAAGATGTAGTTGTACAAGCTGGTGATCAGAACACGGCTAACATTTTCAACAGTTTCAATGGGAACAATGCACACAGAGAGACTTCTGCAAATCAAGATACCAACAACAACCTGCCCAATAATCTAAGTCAATAATTTTGCCTATTTTCTTTTGGAGGACTCAGTCATCTCTATCACACTGCCCATATTGACTAAGCTACTTAAACGTATAAGAGTGTAATAAAAAGAGGAATTAACTGTTAAAGGGAAAGAATATTTTTCAATTTCTCATCTGATAATGTTGCATCTTTGTTCACCGTGGTAGCTAAAATTTCAGTTTAAAAATAAATATATTTCACATGAGAAAAGAAATAGAGAAACTACATAAAGTATGGTCTAGTCACAAGAGAAAACATACAGTCTATATAAAAAAAAAAAAAAAGCCTGGTTTATACCAAAAAACCCCACCAAACCCAAACCTGTTTGTAATCAAGTCAAACACAATGGAATTTGAACTAAAGATGCTGATTTTGCAAACAATACAATGAAGGTGGGATGCTGTTAATTTCAGCAAGATTTTAGAAGCACGTACAAAAATTAATCTGTGTAGAGAGAGAAAAGAAACTAAGAATGCTCAAAGAGTGGTATGTGCAATTCACATACAAACAAAAAGGTATTTAAAAAAATGGATAGAAGGTTTTTTTAAAAATAACAAGAAGTGTTTGGGAGTTGAAATGGCTTTATTTTGTGATGTTAAATTAATAATTGTTATATCACATTGTTATACCACATTGCTGATAAAATGTTTCAGTTACATCTGAATACTGTATCTCTTTGAGAAACAGCAGCTTCACCATAAATATAGAACGGGTTAACTCAAAACTATTTTTAATGTGGATTGACTAAGCATGAACAGTTGTAACTACAAATCAAACCAAATTACCAACATCCAAGTCGTTGTCCTCAATACCATATAGCCAAAAGCTAAGAGAGATTGATAGGGATATGGCTTTCCCTGCCCTTCTATTCACAAATCACCTACTTGTCCCAAACTCCATAGGGTGGGCAAAGTGGGGATATTCCAAATATTATTATATTATTAATTAAAGTTGATTTATATTATCACTAAACTTTCCTGGGCATGGGAATAGGTCCCCAGATTATCCACATGCCTGACAAGTGTTCTTATCATTCGGTTAGATATATTTTTGTCTTTCTCAGAGCTGGGATATGCCACAGTCATGGAGCAGATGCTGTTACCTGATCACTGCCCCACTCACTTGAGTTTAGTTCCCTACCCAAAATCAGACTGACAGCTTACTAGTGAGCATACTTCACGGATAATTAATATAGCCAGCAGCCTGGCAGTGCTTTGAGAAACAACTCCCTCCATCCTGCTTCAGTACATCTTTATTCCTATTGAGTAAATGAGCAGCTACCAGAAAATTCAGTTCAGCCCTTCCCTTCACACCTACAACTTGGTGTTACCTACCTACTTGCCGCTGAATCTCTTCCATGCCAGCTGCCTAATCACTAAATATTCAGGAACAGGGTAAAACAGTGGTAACAGCTTCTAGCAGCTTTGTAAGCATATCCTTTATTTCTTCTGCTTTACTTGCAAGAAAATGAAACATTTAGTTTCCACTTGAATGTAGTACTTTATGGACAATGCAATTTGTTGAGGGGGCTTTGGTGAGAATATCAAATTGATTTACATTTAGACCCTGCAACGTGAATTACCTGTCCTCAGCTCCATTTTGGCAGCTAGAGAAACAGAAAAATTAAAAAAAAAAAAAAGTAATGCCTGAAGTCCTAATCGTGATGTTTTAATTTGGCAGAGCAATAACTAAAGTGGCTGCTTAGTTGAGTCCTGAACATACAGTAATACAGTGTTTTTATTCTAATTTTATTTGAACAATTATTGTGCCTTTCAATATTAATCCTAATAATAGGACTAAAATGCTATCATAAATAATTTTAAACACTGCTCTAATGACTAATAAATATAATGAAGAACAAGTATAAAGCAGGATGGATTCAGTTAAATTACTCTTCAGTGTCCAAGATCCATGGCATGTTTAATGATTACACTTCTGTCCATCTATAAATAATTATAATTATTTGCATTTATTTCTATCAAACCCAGTAATATGGCTAATTACTACAAACTCTAGTTAACATATTTTCAGTTTTCTGCAATAAGTCTTTTCTTAAATTTTAATTACCACCATGTTCTTTATTTCTCTTATTGCTGATGCCATTTAATTTTGATAAAGTGTCAGAAATAAGTCTTCCATTGTTTAATAGAAATATATTGTCCTTTATTTAAACAATGGATTTTCATCAGTACATGAGTATATATTACCTGGAAAGAGGTTACAGCCTGCAGCTTTCAGTGAGGATGGGACTGTTCAATAGCACTCTCATATCCTGATAGCCTTCTTTGTCTTCTACATAGTGACATGCTGTCGCAATGAAAGTCACTCTGGGCCGCAGAGGGCTGCGGCAGTTTTGAAATCAGAGTCTGAGTCTTACCCTAACAGGTTCCCATTAGTGCAATTCTATTGTCTTGTTTACAGAACCATTATAAAGAGATTTTTACTTCTAGAGCTAGCCTTGAAAAATGACAGTTGTGTAAACTGCATCATCTCAAAAGCATTTGAGCTGGTCAGAAATTCTCAGACAGAATTTTATGTCAGAGAATATTGTTTCACAGAAATCAAAATGTTCTGTGGAGATCTTTCAATGGAGCATGAAGCAAATATTCCCTCAGGACCCAGCCTCCTAGGTAGGTTTCCAACCTATGCAGCTTCTGGCCACCTCACCTACTCTCTCAACAGTGTACATGCAGGGCTAGTAGACAAGTGAGATAGGGGGAATACTGGATTTCACCTCCTCAGGTCTCAGGTGCTCCACAGCCTGTCTTTTAGGCAATTTTGTAGGCTCCTAAAGCTTCAAGGTTCCTAAAAAATAGGGAACAAGGGTCTAGGACTCAAACTCATTGCTACTCAGCAGCCTGAGCTCCCAGGCTACCAGCATTTATGACTCCAGCTCACTGTACTAGAAGTTACCAACCCCACAGCTGGTGACTCTGGATCAGGCTGTTAGAAAGATAACCCTTACAAAACCTAAGCTTACTTTAGTTGAAAATTTCATCATTTCTGTCATTAATTTCTTCATAAAACATAATTTCTTTTTCTCACATAACTAATTGGGACTGCCATTGTGCATCAGCTCTTTATGAGAAGCGAACTGCAAGATTTGCTTTTTCCTTTTGAGCTGATCACTATAACATATCCCAATTCACAGTCTGAACAGCTCAGAAGTCTTCCACATTTTGTTCAGGTCATTATGTATCCACAGGGGTAGTTCAGAGTATGGGGATGCACTCTTCAGAGCCTTGAACATTTTGATGGTTTTTGTCACCTTGCAAAGAGTCTGCAAATCAATTTCCCATTCTAACTTACTTGGAGTTTATACCTAGAAGTGGATACAGCAACAGAAGAGGGTATTTTTACTGACTATTTTCCAGATATTTTCATAGTTTGCAAATACCAGACTGCAATGGTTTGACCCTGTCTGGATGCCTAGGATCCACTAAAGCCACTCTGTCATTCCCTTCTGCAAATGGACAGAGGAGAGAAAATATAACAAAGGGTTCCTGGGTTGAGATAAGGACCATGAGAGATCCTTTACCGATCACCATGGACAAAACAGACTCCAAATGGGGATATTAATTAAATTTATTACTAATAATCAGAGTTTAGGAATGAGAAGTAAACTAAATCTTAAAGACATCTCCCCCCGCCTCTCCTTCCAAGTTCTACCTCCTTTTCCCCAGTGTGCAGGGAGATGGGAATGGGGGTTACGGTAAGTTATTGTTTTTGGGACACTATTGTAGTGGTTCAACCCAGGCTCTATGCCAGGGGCCCACTACAGCCACTCTCTCACTTCCCCCTGCAAACAGCAGAGGAGAGAAAATATAACAAAGGGTTTCACGAGTTAAGGACCATAAAAGATTCCTTGCTAATCACCATCACAGGCAAAACAGACTCTACAGGGGGATATTAGTTAACTTTATTACTAACAAGATCAGAGTTTAGGAATGAGAAATATAAGAGACACGTTTCTCCCATCCCTTCTTCTTCATGTTCAACCTCCTCTCCCCCATCAGTGCAGGGAGATAGGAAATGGGGATTACGGTCAGCTGTTGTTTTCTGCCACTGCTTAGGAAGAGGAGTCCTTCCCCTGCGTTCTGTAGGGTCCCTCTCACGGGAGACAGTTCTTCAAAAACTGCTCCAGAATGGAACTCTCCCATAGAAGACAGTCCCTCACAAAGTGCTCTTGCGAGAGTCCATCCCATGGGCAGCAGCTTTTCAGACACTGCTGCCACATGGCTCACATTCCACAGGGCGCAGTCCTTCAGGTGCAGCTGCTCCAGCGTGGGCCCCACAGGCCACAAGTCCTACCAGGAAATCCTGCTGCATCATGGGCTCCTCGCCCCATGGGCTACAGCTCCCTGCCAGGACCCAGCTCCAACACGGGCCTCCCATGGGGTCACAGAACCCTTCTAGCATCCACCTGCTCAGGCATGGGCTCCTCCACAAGCTGCACTCCTGTGGTCCTCCATGGGCTGCAGGGGCACAGCTGCTCCGCCATGGTCTTCACCATGGGCTGTAGGTGGATCTCAGCTCTGGCACCAGGAGCATCTCCTCCCCCTCCTTCTGCACTGACCTTGGTGTCTGCGTTGTCGTTCACAGGCTCTCACCCTGATCCTCTCCGGCAGCCATCTTCACCTAAACTAGACCTTTTTTCCCTTCCTTTTTAAATATTTTATCACAGAGGCATTCCTTTAACTACTGGACCACGCTGGCATTGGATCTACTGGACATGGGCAAAACTTCCAGCAGTTTCTCAAAGAAGCCTCCCCCTCAGCCCCCCAGCTGCTACCAAAACCTGGCCACAGGATACCCAGTACAATTATTCAACTTCCAATCCAATTCATTATACAGATCAAGTCTGAAGATTAGCACCATTCATTCCTTTCTTCTGAAAATGTTCTGAGCTGGAAAAACTCTTGATTTTGCTGCTCACCACTTGCCTTTTTGGCAAGATGAAAGAGTCCTTGAAACAGAGGAAGGGAATGGAAATTTCCTTGTACTGATGAGAATAAAGATGTTTATTTTAAAAAGAGAGAGGAGCTAGCTGTGACTGATATTAGAGAGAAGCATGTGCGTGTGCATGATAGTTTAGAGGAACCAATCATGAGTCATACATTCTTATCCTAATGTTATCCCTGCAGTGCTACCAGAGTCAGTGTAGGTTGTTACCAATTGCACAATCGCTGTCCTTGAAACATAGACCTGCCCAAGGGCTAGTTTAATTGACACAGCCAGCTTTTTTTAAAATGTGTGTTTGCAGATTTTCAAGCTTGATATGTTCCAACAATGGGTCCCTTGTAGTCTTTCTCCATAGCTTGTCTTCTTGCAAGACCTTCACTACTCAGCCATTTTACCCTGTTATCCTCTGAGAGACCTGGGCTGGGTGCCATAGACTCCCTGTGTGATCCTGGCAAGCCATTTAGGGTCAGAATTTTATTCACACTTAATTTGAAAGTTGTTCCCTTTTTTTTACTGGGATGATCCAAGAGGTGAATTACTGCTCAGGGAGAGTGGAGTTATGAAACTTTAGAAGTTGGGATACTTTTGTAAGGGCCAGGTCAAGAATTCTATACTTGCATCTGGTTACATGGATGAACAGCAAATCTGAGGAAAAGTTGTTGCAAGATTCACCTACAAAGTGAATCCTCTTGCACACTTTGGGATTAGTATATGTAAGGTGTCTTTTATATTACCAAAGTTTTTGGGTTTTCAAATGCTTTAACACTGAATTCTGCCTTACAAGGCAATTTTATCCTTACAAGAACAATTTTTCTGAAAAACCTTTTTCTTTCTATAGGCATAGAGATGATGCCTGTCCTTGATATCAAAAATGGGGCAGTGGACAGCCTCCCAAGGCACAGTGATGCATAAGTTCAGTGTTCCTCTCTGTTGAACAAGATGCATTTTATGCTTATAAGCTGATGCTTAAAAGCTGGACACTGAGCTCTGCTGCTTAAAATAGAAAAAAGCTACTCATTCCAGGTGCTTCATTCCTTGGTCTTTCTTGAGCCCATTTCTGCTTGGCTCAAAGAGGACCTAGAGATGTGGGGAAAAAAGATTTCTAGTTCCTTCTGCCTATTTCCCCATTTTCTTTTCACCTTCCTACCAGTCTGATTAACATAACAAGTTTATGAATAGCTTCCTTTTCAGAAGTCGGGGAACTCCAGACAAATGGATACCTAAATAAATGTATTTCTTTCTCTAGGTGATAGCTCAAAAATATGAGATTTGAGAAAAGGTCAAAGACATTTACACAAAGGTTGCAGATAACGAGGATGATAATGGAAACCTGAGGGTAAAAGTACTTTTCATCATCTTTCAGAGAACAGTGCTCTTTCTATGTAGCGAAACTTTTTATATGTATCAAAATTTGGGCAACTAACTTTGTGCTCTCAAAATTAGGGATTAGATCCTAGACCCATACAAGAAATCTAAAGGTCTCTATAGGCAGCTCTTAATATTTTCTGCATTTATTTACTTCCTAGTCTCCAGCCCAGAACTCATTTATCATTCCTGTGTTGGAAAATTGCTCAACACAGGACATTTCCTAAGGTTTGCTCTCATAAGTTAAAGACTAAAAGGAGTTTCTTACCTTGGCCATAAAGTGTTCTTGAGAGGTGGTTCTGAAGCTGTCTGCCTAATCCAAGGTTGGGGATATTTAATATGAGACAAGATTTAGAAGTAAGATCAAAAGCCTTGCACAGAATAAACTCATTATACTCTTTGTGCCCTTTGCAATTAAACAGAACAGGTATTTTATGAATATTGTTCATTATTTGGTTAGGTTTGTGTTTTTATTGCTGCAGAAAAGGAAAGGGAAAAAAAATGAAAAATTAACTATGCAATTCACAATCATTGATAGTGGATTTATCAGACTGGTTGTCCAGACTTTCTTCTTGTATTTCTGAAAAGTGGATTTTGGCAACTGAATGGCTGGTTCAGATACATTCTTTGGATATAGATCTTTGGTTACTAACATTTCTCATTCTCAAACAATAAACATCTGTGTAAAGTGCCCTTAAGGCATAAGGACTGCATAAATTACAGAAGGTCGAGCTTTGATTTCTCAACTTGTGCCATCTACAGAAGAAAAATATTACCATCAAGTTTTGTTCCCTTATATTTTCCTCTTTGCAAGCCAGCAGCCTAAAATATTTACATCTGTTAGTCATCTGTTACCTTCGAAACAATGCATACCTATACTTCAGTTTGGATCCCAAGTAATTCAGCTCTAATTAGGGTGTCCAACTGTACTTTGTCTAGAGTTCTAACAAGTCTGACAGGTTACCTGTAAGTGAATGGCTCTGAAGAGCCCAGTCTCACAGTCCTGCTTCCCTCCACTCCACCTTCACCTTCTGCACCAGCAGTCCAGCTATCACTGACTCCCACCAGATTTACTTGATGTCCCATGCCTAGAGTGCAGGAATTTGAAACTTATATATTGGAGCACAGCATCTTGAATACAGTGAAATATATTTCCTTTGTGAGCTTAGAAGCTGATCAATCACAAACAGCCTTAGACCTAGGCATTACCACTCTCCCCTACAAAACTAAACCAGAAAATTTCTTTAACTGGTAAGGATTCAGTCACACAGAGAAGAGTGGGGATTTTCAGTTTTGTTTTAGGATTAAAAAAAATAGATAAAAAATAGCTCAAAAAATATATAGAATTTATCAGAAAGAAGCAATTTTTCTAGACCATTACAGAGAAAAGCAGAAAGAGCCCATGAAATTATTTTAGGAAACATATTATCAAGTGCTTAGCAAAAACAGGGTAGACAAAGCACTAAGCTGCTTTCAATGGCCTTGATATTTTGTCTTTGTTTTTCTTTCTAAATTCTCAGCCTTGCACACCAGAAAAGATGCTAGTTTTCTCTTAGAAAAATTGTGCTACCTCTTCAGGCTCCTGTAAATAAGCTCAAAAACAAGCAGTTAAATTTCAGATTATTTTTAAATTGTGAATTAACTGCAAATTTTATTCTATTAATATTTCTCTGTCAAAAGAACTCTCTTGGGTTTTTTCACTTACCTTTGTGTAGCGTTCTTTTGCTTTTGCAAAGGCATACAGAGCCTTTGGACAACTCCATAAAAGAGTTTGGTGCAATAAACATTTGAAGAAAAGTACAAAGATTAGTGTCTACAGTGCCATTGTACTGTCTACTCTTTTATATGGGTCTGAATCATGGATCATCTCCCTCCATCACCTGCAACTCCTGGAACGCTTCCATCAGTGCCGCCTCCGTGCAATCCTAAACATCCACTGGACTGTCTATGTGACTAATGTTACTGTCCTTGAACAGGCAGGGGTCACCAGTATTGAGGCCATGCTGCTGAGGATGCAGCTGTGCTGGGCAGGGCACGTCTCCAGGATGGAGGATCGCCGCCTCCCTAACATTGTGCTCTATGGTGAACTCGCCACCGGCTGCCGCAACAGAGGAGACCCAAAGAGGAGATACAAGGACTCCCTGAAACAACATCTCAGTGTTGGTCATATTGACTGTCATCAGTGGTCCACTCTGGCCTCCAATCGAGAGACATGGAGACACACCATCCATAACGCTGCTGCCTCCTTTGAGAATGCACATAGAATCAGTCTTGAGGAGAAAAGACAGTGCAGAAAGAACCGCGTCTCGCCAATACCACCTAAGGAGACTTTCCACCGTGCTTTTTGTAACCGGACTTGTCTGTCCCCCATCAGCCCTTTCAGCCACCAGTGTGCTTGCAGCAAGTGTGGATAGAGCCCATCCCATATCTTCATTCGCAAAGCCTAGCCATGATGATGTGTAGTGTTCTAAGAAGACTACAGTTCAGGCTAACTAAAAGGTGTTGAACAGAGGAGACTTACAAATTTTGATGAACAATAATGGGAAATATACATTCCCACAGGCAAGTCAAGCACTCCAAGCCAAACTAAAGCTGATTTAAAGTAATCAGAAAAATTTTGTTTTTTCTTTTTTGAATGCATAACTTTTGGATATAAATACATATGGGATCACTCCTAGATTCACATCCAAATCTGAGCTTTCTGTGGTTTACCCAACCCCATGTTTCCATAAATAAACAGTCTGTAAGCATGGATATTCAAAAGGCAAAACAGGGGAAACAAAGCAAATTCATGATACAGTTACAGTCACTGAAAATTTGCTAGCACCATTAAATACACAGAAAGGAAAAGGCACAATGGATTCTGAAAATATATAGAAATGCTTTTAGTAGTTTCCTGAAGTTTTATATAACTAGATTTCCTAACGCTTCAGATTTCTGATTTTCATTGCTATCTTTAGGTGGTTTTCTGAGAAGTTTCCTTCTGAATGCAAGAGAAATATTTTCTTTTGAGATTTTGAACAAAAGAATGCAAGTCTTGTTCCATGGAAATAATTTCCAAACGACCTTGTTTGCTAGGCCTGTTTAGATAGATTAACAAAATTTATAAGATTTCAGCCTACAAGATTTTCAAGGGCACCTCATGATTTTAAGCCTATCATCTCTTTTGCCACTAAGAGCAAAAGAATTGTGGACTAAACAAAATAGCAACTCAGTTCCTTAAAAGAGCATTGAAAACCTTATGTGTATGGCAATATATCCTCTGGAATTATATCAACACTGAACCAAGTGTCTCAAATTATTAAAGAAGATGCAACTTAAGTAGTAATAGGAAAATAAAATTTTCCATTGTAAAAGACTTTTTTAAAAAAAAAAACAAACAAATTAAATTATTTTTATTTATTGCCTGTTTCATGTAATCTTTCATTTTCATGGCTTGTATTTGCTACATACTTGCGTATTTTTTTCCCTGAGTACAGAACAGAACTTATACCATAAGTGCTGGCTGTAAATGGTAACTGTAGGAAACAAATAGAGATATAAACAGATGGGGATTATGCAGAAACAGCCCTTAGATGGTGGAATAATATATCATCCTCGGCCTGCCACCAACTGCTTCTCATGCCCTCATCTCAGTGGTTATCCAATCTTACATCGGGGCTGCTGAAAAGGAAACTACTGTACCTGATGCAATCAACATAAAACAAGCCATCAAAATCCTAACCAGAGTAATCCCATTTTAACTGAGACAGATTAGGGAGTTTGCATTGGGCAGGTGACTCTGCAGGCATGCAAAAGCCATAACCTTCAAAAGAAAGGATCCTCAAGATCTGCTAGCATGGAAGTATTGAGAACATGACATTTATCTGCACCTTAAAACACATTTTTCAGACCATGTCTTTCTAATACATGCAGTTGATGTGCAGGAGGATGAGGACAAACAGAGTAGCAATTGTCTCAGAGCAGTAGTCCTGATAGGCAATGTTAATTTTCCATTTTAAAGCCATACTTGTGCTGGTAGATTTCACTGAGTAGGAGTACATGAGGATTCCTGCAATGTTTGGAACTCTTTCAGTATACTGACTATAAACATATTTTATTCTCCATTTCCTCAATTCTTCTTTCCTGGTCATTTATTTGACAATCACTTGTTGAACAATCCAGCTCTAAATCCTTGGCACAAATGGCTTTGATAAAATTCCAGGTGCTCCTCTGATTTTTTTACCAAGTAATGGCTCCCCAAATTCATATGATTTGGAAGTCTGGTTTTAGTCATATATGGATCAATAGCTTTGTTCTTTTGTTTCTCTTTTCACAAAAAAATACTGCTTTTCTTATATAATTCTTTCTTCTCGTGCTCCAGACTCAGACAGGATCCTTTTCAGTTCTTTGTCTGCCTTTCTATAAAGCACAAAGCAGCCAAATGTCTGATTTTTAGAACTTGTAAACTATTTTTGTTTCCACAATACTGGGAAAATAGAGCCTCAGAAAAAGAAAATCAGAATGGATATCAGAGATTAAACACAACATAGTCTAATCTAAGAGTCTGTCTACGCAAAGAAAATATATATTTTTAATGATAATACTATAGGTAAAGAAGCTCAGCTCCTTCATTCCTGAATATGTGGATTTCCCTAACTTTCATGCCAGCTGTGCTAGTACATGATAGGGAGGGGGATCATTATGACTTTGAAATTATGCTTCCACTTTTTGCCTTAGATAGCCTTTGAATAGGTTAACAGATTAAAGCACATCTGTATTAGATTAGCAATTGTTGACTCTTTTAGGATCACAAATGACATTAAGAATGGGAAAAAATAGTAGCATATAGCAAGAAAAAAAACAGCTCTTCCCACAGCCAGGGAAGTGTTGCTAAGGCTTAGATAAGAGGACTGTTTCAGAAGACTCATATTAAGGATTCTCAACATTGTAGAGAAAAATTGATTATGTCAGCCTAAGGAAGAAGGAAAAGGCCTGGCTGGAACAGGATTGATCCTACAGTAGGATGAAGTATCAGAGTAGGAGGGGGGAAGAATGGTACAAAGAGCAAGTGAAGTGACCTTGTGAGCAAGGTAGTCTGCTCCCAGCTGCTATGAAGGAGACAGTTTGGATTAAGGAAGGGGGACAAAGAAACTGCTGCTTCTTGTAAAGCCAGTCAGGAAAGAGCTTCCTTTCCTGGTGTTCTCCCTACTGCTGTTATTTCCTCCAACCCTTATACTGCCATGAGGTTGGACAAGACCTGTTTGGTACCTAAATGAGGTCAGAGGCAGTCTCTCAGTCTAGGATAGCCCACCAACTTTGATGTTCTGCAGGAGATAGTTTAGCTTGAAGCTTTGTCTCTTCAGCCTCACATTTGTAGAGAATTGATATGCAGCCATTTCAAAAGATCTCACATAATTCCAAGGGCACTTTTATTCAGCATTTAGTTATGGTCCAAATTGTAGTAAGAGAAGAATTTTAAATGGCCTCCAGAGTACAGACATCATCAGTTTCATGTCCTAGAAACCCTTCAGAACTGTATATTTAGCTTGTCTGAGCTTCTGTACCATCCCTAAAAGGCATCCTGTTACAAAGTAGATAGCAAGAAAAAAAGCACATGCTGCTGACATACAAGGGCCTAGAGCTGTTATTAAAAGAAGTAAATCCCCCTCAATCTCCCTCAACCATATCTTCCTCTCTCTTTTACATAAGGATACGAATTCAAGACAGATTATTTCAAAAATATACTATAGGATTGTCATGACAAAAGCATAGAAGGCTAAGGCTACATCTATACCAAAAAAATTAAATAGTATTAGAGTGAATTATCTGACCTAGACAACAACTAGCACAGTCTGGCCATGTTTCTATCCTCAAAATCCAAAACAAGGTGTCATATCCAAACTGCACACTGGGAATTGGTTTGGCTACACTACCTCCCAGTCTGTGTCTAGGAATTGTTTGGGAGACTGCTAGTTGTCCCCTGCTGAAGGTATACCATGTATCTCACTAATAATTTGATTGATAAATTTTGGTCCTTGTGCTTGTACCCTGAGACAGTTTAGTATATTAAAATAGCTGTAACGAGAGTGACATTACAGAGATAATTTAAAATACATGTGGGGTAGAAATCGCAGTCTGATCACAAATGGCACATCATCAAATGACAACTGCATCATTGTCTCTAAATCAGGTTTTCCAGCTGGACTTATCTTCCATACTGTACTGCAGCAAAGGAGTCAGAGAGGAGGCCATGGTGACCCATGGGAACATTCATCCAGCATGGTAAACAGAAAGCCTTGACATACACAGATTCATGAGGCACACAAAATACACTACATGGCTAAAAAGAAGCTCATTAATTACTACTATACATTAATCAATAAACTCAACATTATTCTGTAGAGCTATTCAGTCTGCAAAAAAATTAATTTGCCATTAAAACTATCTTGATTCTGTTTGTTTCAGTGTGTCATAGTAACTGCCTGCCACAGGGCAGAATAAGGTTGCCTAGAGCCTTTCTCTCTGTGGCATCCATTCTGCATGTGAGGCAGATAAACATTTGGTTTTTATTCTCTCATTTTCTGCCACATTTCCTTCAAAGATTTACTTTCCTGAAGATTCGAACTGGATATTTTTTAATCCTTGTCTGCCACTGTGGAAGAGATTTTGCTAGTTCACCTAGTGGAAGAAAAAACGACTACACAAAACATAAATTGGGCTAGTTTCTAATGAACCATCTCTCAAAATATTTTTCTTGCTTCACAACATACACACTGTCTTCGCATTGCTCTCATTTCATTAAAGCAGTTAGACCTACATCTCCAGTCGACCTTAAGTACTTGTTTAGAATGGAGCCAGGCCCAGTTTTGCTGAATAGAGATACACTTCAGTGACACCAAAAGGACTGTGCTTAGTGAGTCACAGAGGAATCTCCTTTTAATAAAGTGATTGTAAAAAAGGTAATAGAACAATCTGAGTTCAGCATGTGCTCTATTGTTTTGGCTAAGCAAGGCTCTAGGGTACTGTTCAGCTTCTTGTTCCCAGTGAAATGTCCCAGTCAAGATGCAATGAATCAGTGGAGCTATGAACATGAGAAATATCTCTCTTTTCTTGAGGTGAATAGAATGAGATTAATAGGAACCAGAAAAAAAGAAGTATGCGCTCTGCCCCACTGAAGTCAGGAAGGAAGTTAGTCCTGATTTCAATAAGTCTAGAGCAAAAGTCACAGAAAATTAAGCAGAAAACTGTAAGCTGAATTGTCATGAGTAGTAAAATGCCCCAAATTAAACACAAATATAAGACAAAACAGGAGGTAGAGAGAAAATCTCAATAGGATTAAGGAATGAATCTATTCTGGCAATATTTTCTACAGACTTCATGAAAATACAGATATTTGATGGAATATAATTAAGTCAAAATGGAGTCCAGACATTTGCAAGGCTTTAATAAGACCATAACAAACACCACTGAAGGATAAATAGCAATTTATTACTGAAATCTTTATATTTGGCTCAGAGCAAGGATGCTTAGTGCTTGCCTTATTCTAGTTGCTTTCTAAAATATTTTTGGAGAAAGAAGAGATAAGCAATATACAGCAGATAAGTTTCTGTTTAACTTAATATCAAAGAACAATTTAACTTTCATAAATTAGTTCTGAAATTGCTTGGAATAAAAGATTTAGTAGTGAAGTGGTTCTGGGTTTTGACAACTTAGATGTTTACTTTGAAAGCCAACAGTTAGAAACGGCCAGAGCACCTTGTCTGACTCTAGTCTGCCTGCCTCTAAATAAACCAACTTGTTAGTTTTGGAAGAGAAGCAGAGGAACTGCAGTCCTATACTGCAGGTGAGATGGAGACAGAAGAAACTACTATGAGAGGTATGTGACTACATGCTGTCCCAGGGGCAGTGGACGAGACCTTGGCCTCAGTAATAGAGTCATGAAGGAGTCAGGTATGTGATGACACTCAGGTGTGGCACCACCAGAGTTTCCATACTCCTGTCTCGCCTGATAAATTATGCATTTTTTCACCTGAAGTTACTGGTCCTTTCCAGGTTTTGGGTCAGTACAGGCTGGTTTACAATGGTAAAGCAAAATCTCTGAGGAAGAGGTACTCCAAATCAGACATTTTATATAATTCTTCAAATCCCACTAACCTTTCCAAGACCTTCTTTACCTTTTTCCTTCACACACCACCCTTTGCTATAAAACCGAATTTTGACACTATCAATACCAGAATAAGGCGCTGAATTATGCATACATGGAGAGACTTGGAGGGGGAACTGGAGGATGGAATTTGACCTGCACAGCATAGAAGAGGTAAGAAGAGGTTCAGCCTACCTGTGGTGGTTTGAGATACTATTTTTCACTAGGGGCATGCACAACGATGACAAAAAGACTAAACAGAATTTTAACAGCAGGTAACAGTTTCTTAACTAGGGCTCAATCAGGGGAAGAAATCATTTATGGGAACTCTAGACTTTACACAAAAATACACCCAACAAAATCACACAAAGGGGAAAGACAAAAGGAAACAATCAAACAGCTTTCCTGGCCAAGAAAAAGCAGGGGAAAGAAAAGGGAAGCCACTTCTCTCTCTCTCTCTCTCTCTCTCTCTCTCTCTCTCTCTCTGATGGTATCACTCTCGGCTTTCGAAGTCTCTGCAAAACACAAAGAAGTGAAAAGCACCTTCCACTTCAGGGAGCTACTCGGGGAAGATTTTCACTTGCGATTATGCTGGCTTGGCTCTGGTGCTGATGAAGGTGGGCAGAGTCAAGCCACAGGGTATGGAAGCCAGGAGGAGAGGGGCCGTGCTGCTCCCCAGCCCACAGGAAGCTGAAGAGGGCGAGGACTTCCGTGTTCACCTTTTTTTAAGCTCTCCAGGTCTTGCGTGAATCTTGCTGTCCCTTCCCTGCCTAAGCTATCCTTTGATTGGTCAGTGGGTTTTGACTCTACTACTCTTCTGGGGTTTTCACTCCAGGCAAAATGGCGGTTCCTGCCAAAAACCACATGTTTACATCTTGGAGATGCCATTTTTTTAGTAGCCACGGGTCACCCGCAGCACCTTCGGAGCAGCCACTGCTCTTCCGCGTGGCCACTGCCAGCACGGTGCCAGCGCGGGGCTTTGCCGTTCTCCCAGGGACCCCCACAGGAGGGACCCCCCCAGCACAGTGAGGCCACCTACACCGCCGCATGGGGCAGCTGGGGCCCTCCCAGGGCCACCACAGGGAATTGGCTATGGGCAGGGCACCCGCCACTCACAGGGACTGCCTGCGAGCTGGGACCGGCCACCGCCACTCAGAGCCGGGGCCAGCCATCGCTCGGGGGGCCTGGGGAGCGGCGCCGCCACGCACCAGCTGGGAGCCGCCGCCACTTCCCGCACCGCCGAGCCAGGTCTGCGTGTTCCGCGCCATGCCGGCGAGGGACCCGGCCTTGCTGCAGCAGCCCATGCTGGCTCCGGCGCCACCCATGCACTGTGCCCGCATCGCCACCGATCGCCAGTCCCGTCTCTCCCCTGGCGTCGATTCGTGGTGAGTGAGGATGGGGGGCTCCACACCAGTCGACTGCAGCTTCTCTCCCAACTTAGGGAAACCATGGGGGGACGGCTGGGGGCAACTCCCTGCTTTCCCGGGGAGAGGGCTGCCTTGGTCCCAGCCCCTGTCCTCCCCGCCCTGGCCCCAGGAGAGAGCCCTGAGGCACAGAGGGCTGGAGCAGGGGAGAGCCCTGTCCCAGCACACAGAGAGGGGAAGAAAGCTCTGCAGAGAGAACAGAGGGGAGGGCTTCTTAAAAAAAACACATGGTTTTAAGAACAGGGAACAGGTAAACAAC
>VXBA01000519.1:548263-578527 GCA_013399895.1 Serilophus lunatus | reverse complement strand
AGGGAACACCAAGGCCACAGGAGGATGAGGTGCTCCACAGCAGAGCAGATAATCCCAAAAGGACTGCAGCTAATGGAAGACCTATATCAGAGCAGAGGGAAAGGGTGAAAAAGAGCAGCAGAAAGAAACTGCTATACCGTGACCATAATCCCTCCATGAGACTCGTCAGAATGAAAGGACTGAGCATTAACTGTGGTAATGGCAAGCAAGGAGGAGAGGAATCAGGAGTGAAGGAGTGAAGCTGAGCCTGGAAACAGGGGAGGAGGGATGTCTCTGTGTGTAACTGTTTATATCTCTTTGTTTTTCTTTCCCAATATCCTAATCAGTACTCAAATTATTTATATTAATTGGCAATAAATCAAGTTAAATTTCCCAAAGTTGAATCTGTTTTGCCTGTATTAGTAACTGATAAGTAACTTCCTTTTTCTTTTTTTAGATACACGATTCTTCTTGCTCTCATCTCTCCACTGGGTGGAGGAGTCAGCAAGTGGCTGTGCGGATGCTTGATTATGAGCCAAGGCCAACCCACTACAGATGCATTATCCATCAAGATGACAAAATTCAATTTTGTCTGTGCTCTGTAGAAACCTAAAATTGGTTCAATATAATGTTCAATTACTGTATCTCCCATGTGGTACCAAGATATTTGTGATTCAAGTCTTTTTTATAGAGGAATAGCTTTTAAATTAATATATTTCAGAAAGAGAAATTGAAAACTGTTCTCATTTTTATGTTTTTGTGGTGAGGAAGAGATGAAGATCATACTTCAGTGTGATTACTCTGGGAGCAATGGGGTTATTCAAGACCTGACCACAATATTACTGAGTTTGGAATATGAGGCAAACTACTCTGTGCTAACAAAGGCACATCATGAAACAGTAGTATGTTCATGTAAAACACAGGAGAAAGCCAACTTCTCCATCAAGCAAGTTACAGACAAAGAACTTAAGGAGTGAATATCTCCTCGCTATATCTAAGTATCATTTCAAATTTCAACTGCAGCATGTGATAAATGCCAAGATTTTAATGGCGCATGCTGGCAGAAAATCTAATATTGGCTTATTTATAATTAAAGTTTACCAGTAAGGAAGATGTGAAAATTACAAGATGGTAAGCAAGAAGATGAAGTATATAGTCTTTTGTCTTGCCAATTTAAATGCCAGTATTAGATTATCTCCCATCCCCGGTGTTACGTAGAGGCTTTAAACTTAAATCTTGCACAGTATCTGAGCCCAAACACATGTAGATATCAAACTGTCTGTCTTGAAAATTTTTTTATCTAAATGAGTCAAATATTCAGGTTTAGATAGAAAACAGCATTGAAATTACTTCTTCTTTAGCATGTGGTAAATCAGTGATGGAAACTGTATTAATATTTGGATCTCATGAGTCCATATCATCCAGTCTCAAGAAATTATGCTTCTACCTTACAAAACTCTAATGAGTTTTTATCTGAGAAACACACAATTATCTCCAGCCATATTCAGTTCTTTCCTCCTTCCAAAAGAAGAAACTGATCTGCTGACTTGTACTATTAGATTTTTTGATGTGGTCACCTTTTCCCAATAAACTTCACTGTGTCTACCAGTGCATTTTACACAGGCTACTAAACATCCATCAGATGGAAATGATTCACAGTCTTTACTGATTAGGTCATATTTGAGCCAGTGACCTAGAGCTGAAAAGTAATGACAGCTTAAATTGCTTTCTACTCTACTGCAAAAAGCCATATGCTGAACTAGAGTTGAAAGATGCAGTTTAGCATACTTCAGGTTTATAACAAAGGGTTATCTGTTGCAGCTTTAATTCTATTCAAAGTAAAATCTTTGACAGTTCAGTAACCAACCAAATATAGTTATGGGGAACTGGGAATGCATTTACATACAAAGATCAACTCTGATTTTGTGGGTTTTTTCAACAGCTGCAGAATTTTGTTGCATACCAAATGCTTCATTTCATCTTCAATAAGTTTGTTGATGTTAAGATCCAGAGACAGAAATAAAATCTGCGAAAGAATTACAAGAAATGTCGTTGCAGTTGCAGCATTCTTAGTATAGTCAAGTCTGCTTTGTATGTTTTGAATTATTCTCAAATCAGGATTTTATGGATTTTGTTTTTCTTTAGCTGATTCTCTCACATACTGAAATATTTGATAACTGTCAGCAAATGTTATTAACCAAAGTATCACAATTGTTGTTAATAATGGCTTTGTAGATGTTATCCATTGTAAATTCAAGTGGAAGGTGATGTAATTGGAGTAATAAACTTTAGGAAATCACTATAGTGCCTTCCATAGTCCAAAAGGAGAATTCCTGGGCCTCATGTATGATATTCCCCACATAAAAAGACAATAGATCTGCAAAGATGACACTAGGGTTTTTTGCCCTTCATTTATAGCATGCATTCTAATCTGATTTGCATTCAAGATGACATATGAATTTTCCCTTATATCACTTCCAAGGGTATTGAGATAAACTAAATTTGGTTCAGTTTTATACAGACATGAATATAAAGCACAGCTGTACTTGACACTTCATTGTTCTCCTACTGAAGATATTCATATGGTGTTTGTTCAAGAGAATTTTGTTATGCCAGCTGCAGTTTTCCCATTATTTTCAGTAAGACTTAAAAAAAAAATCCCAACGACAACAAAAACCAAAACAGATAGAACAGCAGAAACCAAGTTTTAGCCCTGTAACAGTGAATTCTGTGAATATGAAATGAAAGTCTTGTTTTTGTCTCCATTCATATTTTAGCATTGGTAACTTCATGTCCTCTAACAAACCAGACACAAATAATACTCCTTATCTAAAGATGTTGGCTATGTTCTTTGGTACACTTTGATACAGATGTAGATATACTCTTTTTGTGAAGTCACTGACATACTAGATTGACCAGCTTAAACTCCCCAAGATTTATCCTTGTTTAGATGTGACAGTCAGGAGTAGCCTTCTCTAGCCATCAGAGCCTTCCAATGATAACAGAGAGCAACCTTACAAAGACATCAAACCAGCTCCCTGTTGAATATATTTCTTCTTGCTGCGTGGACAAATTTATGTCCAAATTGTTTAGATGCTCCCTATTCAATCTTTCTCTACCATAGACAGTATTTCATAAGCCCGCACTGCACTGCCAAGCTCAACAACATGGAAAGCATGAAGGTATAAAGCAATAAGCATTGAATGCAAAGTTCTGTCCCATGCACTTTATCCCATTGAACAGTGTGCTCATCCTTTTTTGGGCTTCTTTTTGTTGCTGATGTATTTACAACAGCACTCAACCCTCTGTAAGTCATGATCTCTCCTTGTACAAGTTGGAGATCTTGGGAATGAGACGACCAGCTCACAGCACAGATGGCTGCACCAAGATGTCCTGGTGGGACCCAGTCATCCTGTTCCTTTAGTAGCAGACAGGGTCTACTAACTCCTTGCACAAGCTGTAGAATATTCAACGGCATATAAAGATCTGACCATTCCCATGACCCTGTCCATGAATACAATGCTGTGTGACCAAAGGCATACTTGAGTTGTCCATGCCAAAATTAAGCACCTTTTATTGGGTTTGCATGGCCAGGTTTTGGTAGCAGGGCGGGTACAGGGGTGGATTCTGTGAGAAGCTGCCAAAAGCTTCCCACACATCCCACAGAGCTAATGCCAGGTGGCTCTAGGACAGACTCATTGCTGGCCAGGGCTGAGCCAATCAAGAATGACAGTAATGCCTCTGTGATAACGTATTTAAGAAGGAAAAAAAAGCTATGGTGCAGATGTAATTGTGGCCAGAGGAGAGTGGGGTGGGAATATGTAAGAGGAAAAACTATGTAGACACCAAGGTCATTGGAAAAGGAGGGGGAGGAGGTGATCCAGGCACCAGTGTGGAGATTTCCTTGAAGCCCATGGTGAATAACATGGTGAAGGAGGATGTTCCCCTACAGCCCACAGAGGTCAACAGGGATGCAGAGATCCACTAGCAGTCCATGGAGGAGAACACAGCAGAGCAGGTGGATGCCTGAAAGAGGGCTGTGACCCTGTCAATGTTGGAGCAGGGCTGTGGCAGAGACCTGCTGACCCATGGAGGGAGGAGCCCTCATTGGAGCAGGTTTTCCAGGTAGGACTTGTGACCCTGTGGGGAATCCAAGCTGGAGCAGCGTCTGTTGGAAGGACTACATCCCATGGAGAAGATCCACATTGGAGCAGTTCATGGAGAACTACTGCCTGTGGGATGGACTCACATTGGAGAAGTTTGTGAAGGACTGTCTCTTGTGGGAGGCACCCCACCCTGCAGCAGAGAAAGGGCTCCTCTCCCTGAGCAGGAAAAACATATGATGAAGTGACCATAACCCCCATTCCCCATCTTCCCATGCTGCCACAGGGGAAGAGGTAGAGCTTGGGAAGGAGGGAGAGGCAAGGGGAAGGTGTTTCCAAGATTTATTTTACTTCTCATTGTCCTGCTCTGATTTTGTTAGGAATAAACTCAAGTTGAGTTTGTTTTGCCCATGGAAGTATTTTGGTGAGTGATCTCGCCCAGTTCTTAGCTCAACTTATAAACTTTTCATCATATTTTCTTTCCTGTGTCCACCTGTAGAGGGGAGTGATAGAGCAGTTTTAATGGGTGCCTGGCATCCAGCCAGGGTCAACCCACTACACACTTAAATGAAGTTATCATAAGCAAGTCACTGACTAGCTAAACCAAATGATTCAACAAGAATAGGGCAGAAGACAGGAACTCAGAGTGCAGAGAGGCATCCTACCAACAGTAGGATTTTGTCCTCTGAGGAGCAAGAGTATCAGCTTGACTGTAACTGATTATGAATCACTTTGGAGATAAGAGTTTCATGTATTAGCTTGTGAAATTATGTCCATACAGTGTCCTCTGTGATCACCAAAGGCCTGGATTACCAGGAATTTATATCCTTTCTAAAATGCAATAATTGTAAACACTGATGTTGGACATGGTACAGCATAAGGTCTCTTCCCTCAGACTTGCTTGATAAGGAAACCGAAATGAAAAAACCCACACTTTCTCTTCTGTTTCCTACCTAGGAAGGTGTGAATCCTACTGCTTTAGGTTTGACATTGAAGCTTCCCAGGCAACTAACATTCCTCTTCAGCACAAGCCTGGAAGTGTCTTAGCAGACTGTTTCCTCTATTGTCATGTGCTCTCACATGCAAATGTATTCTAAAAATGAGACATCTTCTCTCTAATCTGTAAGTGTTTCGCGTGCATGTTCTGAATCACAGAATCACAGAATGGTTTGGGTTGGAAGAGATCTTAAAGATTATCTAGTTCCCAACCCCCTGCCATGGGTAGGTATGCCACCCACTAAATCAGGTTTCCTAGGACCCCATCAAACCTCACTTTGGTTGGTTGAATGCAGCCAGAGTTGATCACACATAAAGCAGATCTTTTTCACTTAAGTTTTGCTTGCTCAAGGCAGCTCCTCCTTTCCATGCACAAACGTCACTACACTGACACAATGCAGTGCATGATAAAGGTAAAACTGAGAAGTAGAAACAATGATAGTTAACACGTTGGTGCCATCTGATGTAGCCATACTGAAAGAGATTATCACAACAAAAGGTTGAAAAGAGACTTGATAGTCTATAATGGTAGAAATGGAGGACCACTGTCATTAGTTTTGTACAAACAAACGCAGCAGAAATATTATCAATAAAAGCAGTATCTTCAACAAAATCACATATATCTAATAAAAGTTTTCTCCTATTTTCCCTGTTCTACTTCCACTGCCATCAGTGGAAAATCTTGCTGTTGCCTCTGCATTCCTTTGAAAGGTAGCTATTCAGAGAATATCCCTGAAACTGAGCATTCAGTTTGACAGTCTTACTTATGAGTATGTTTCTCAGATGCTGAAACCCCACAGAGACTTGTATTTCAGTATGAGTCATATTTCATCACAGTATGTTAATTCAGTTTTTCGTTCCCATTGAGGGATTGTCTTATAGAGCACGTCAGTGGAAGCCTTATTGTTTCCAAAAGAATATTATGTCATCTTAATGCAGTTTAGATCCAGTGCCTGCAGCTGCCTTCTGTTTAAGACTAGTTTCATTTAAGTTTATAACATTCTGAGAGACTTAATTCCCATTCATAGCTGCTTGGATCTAGGTCTTTAGTTTTATTATTGATGTGATGCAGCATGAGTTATCCCTCTAAAAGCTGTTCTCAGCTGAATGGTTAAGCAAAACATCAATCCGGCCCCAGGGCTCAAAGCTAATCTTTCAGCTCATTACATTTTAAAGATTGCAAACAGTCAGAAGGCCTGGAATTTATGTAACTTGGGTTATATACAGTAAAAGCATGTAAAAGTTATATAACTTAATGTTCATATCAGACGCTGAAAAATAATAGGTATATCAGACACAGGAACATAACAAAAATGTCTCAGAGGAGAACTTAAGGTTATCCATTGACAAAACACATACAAACAGCAATGTGCTTTCACACATAATTAATTTTCTCATCGTTTCAAAATTAAATGCATATTTTTCCACTATTTAAATTTTATAATAGCATTCTTGTAAGTACTTTAATAATACTCTCAAATCTTTCCAAGTTTAAATTGAGTTGATGAACAGACTAATTAATTTTACTGTCCTTATTATGGGAACATCAAAGTTTCTATTTACCTGGGCTATTAATAGCTTGGCTGGAGAAGAACATTACAACTAACACCAAGTTTTTATCATAGAAATATGTAAGAAAGTATACAGTTGTATTTCTAAGTGGAAAGAGAAATATTATGCCAATTCAAAAACAAGAACAAGAATCACATTGCCGTAAGTTTGTTTTTACCTCTTAAGCTATATTTTAAGGTATGCACTCAGTAAATAGAATCGCCCTGTCAAAATAATCCAGGCTTTTATTATTCCTATTAAGAGTAGGTATCCCTTTTTTAAGATGTCAGAAGGATGAAGAAATTCTTGTGCGGTCCTCCATGCTATTATTATGGAGGCAAAGTGAGAAGCCCCCACGCATTCTTTCTGACCTTAAATTCTACAAATCCCAGTGTGAAAATCTCTATGCTTAAAAAAGTATGGAATTTTTTAAAAGCACCTTTTTTAATTCCTCTTCTTTCTTCCTCTTCGTTCTTGTTGTTCTTTTTCTTCATCTTCATCTCTGTCTTCTTCCTCAGCTATGTTATTTTATAAATCATCTCCTGTGACACTGTGGCATAACATTGTGGCCCACTGAAACATCCAAAACCTGATCCACCAGATGCTGCCCATTGGTGGACTACAGAAGGCATTCTTTACTTTCAAAGGAGCCACACAAGATGGCATACACCTCAGATGCAGCACAGCACTATTATTTCTCCCATGCTAGGCATGCACTTGGCCTGAGATCATATCTTGGCCCGTTTGCTCGTATCACAGCAAACAGGCTATCACACTCATACCTGGACTGCTTTCTGCCACCTGAGTCTCAAGCACAGGGGGAAAAGCAGCAGGTGATTGGAACGCAGAGGAGTAGGAAGGACTGTGGGGTGGATGAAGGAATCATTTTTTTATCTGCTCAAGTAAATATAAGAGCTCTTTTTTATTTTGGTCTATTTTTCAAATGACACTAATATAGTCATTTTACTGAATTTTGAGCTGTTAACAAGAGTTAAATTAAGATTATCAACCCTCCAGGATCCCTACATCCTCAGTGGAAAATAAAAGGCTTCTACAGAGAGCAATTAAATCCAGCTAAAATCCAAGTCAGTTCTCATGATTCTGCTACTATATTAAGATCTATTGCCACAGAGCCTCTTCTCCTGGAATAGGAAGTTTTCTGCTTCAGTGAGACCACTCCTAACAATAAACAGTGAAGGATTTAGTAACAGATGTTATGGCTGTCAAGATTTCCAGACTTTTTCTGGCTGTTTGTTAGTATGTTCACCTACTCACAAGCAGAAAGTGCAAAATATAAAAAGATTTCATTTAAAATGAGTGTTGGAGAGGTTTTCAAGTTAGGTAAAAGGTTGGACTTGATGATCTCTACGGTCTTTTCCAATTTTGTTAATTCTGTGTGTGTAATTTTGTGTAAAATATGATTATTATAGAACACTTTATTCACTGGATAGCCATGGACAAAATGCATTTTAGTTTTTAGAAGTTTATCAATAGATTTGCCCACTGAAGTCAGCCTCATGGAAAACAGATCTCCACCTCCTACATACATTAAAATAAGTTTCAGAGGGATTAAAAGCAGTTCTTTAATCATTTAGCTCTTTTTAGATACCTGGGGAGGAGAAGAGTTTTGGACTTACGACCTGACTCTATTCCCACTGAAGTTAATGGGAGATTTGCCATTAATTTCCAGAGGAAGAGGATGAGGCCCCAATCTTTTGCGAAAATGATGCAATAGTGCTTAATGGATCATGCAGACCTCCTCGGTTGAAAATACCCTTGTGGTTCCAAGTTTCCATCTACCTTTCCTGGATAAACATGGCTATTTAGTTCTCTCTTTCAAATTGTTTCCAACTAACATTTGCAATATAGTCATATTCCCTTTTTGTCTTCCGTTAAAAAAAGAAATACTTAGCATGTTCCGTGATATTAAGAAATGCCAAGGAATCATTCCAGCAAGTAAAATTTCATACATCTATCTGGCGAGGAAAAATAAATAATGACCTTTTCCACATGCCAGCAAATATAAAATGTTCATATTTCCACAGGCACAAGCTTAATGGCCATCTGAGATGTCTGATTCACTTATGATTTAAGCACTGTTTATAGGAGTTGACCAAAGAATCTACTTGATACCGCTGAGGAATGCAAAACACATGAGTAAATTATACAATGCAGATATCCAAATGCAACTCACCAGGAGTGAAAAGAGGCACATTCACACTAAAAAAGTAAGCCTTTGCAAACACACCCACTTCTACGCAATCATACAGTCCATCACTTGACACCAATTCTGCAGTTTTTCAGTTAATGTATTACAATATCACATTGTAAATCTCAATCTAATTTATGTCTCCTGTTGATATTACACTCTTTCCACTATTCTCTCTCTGTGTGTTGTGCCTTTGTTTACTTTAAAACTGTTATCAAATGCAGACTTCATCTCATGCCACAACTGCTGTTTTCATGAGGAGCACTAGTCCCTTTCCCAAAAAAGGCATCTAGAGTCATTGGAGGTTGGTTGCTTTTCTGGCAGGTACTGCTGCAGAAGGGTTTGGACTTGGTATGTGCCACATTTGTCAAGCTTTAGCAGACATCACTGAATACTCTATATATGCATGGGGAAAAACAGACAGAAAATTATATTTCTATGATAAACAGGACATTTGAGATCCTTCAGTGTACCCACAGGGCTTCACTTCAGTCAGCACAGATACCTCCAGTGACAGCTTAATCCAATCTGTTGTAGATGGTTGTCAATAGCCGAAATGAACTAACCTTTGGAAGTGCCTATCTCACTGTAATGCCTCCAGTTACATTTAAATTAATAAAGACATTAAAGCCAGTGTATATGGTCAACCTCTGGCACGTAGTTGTCCATACTATCTGTTAGCAGAGTCCCTGATGTAGTTGTCCTGGGTCAACTAGCACTCTCCAAAACAAAGTCTGGGTGTTTTACAGAAGCTAGCCAGGGACACTTACCAATATTAACAAAAAATGAGCCTGTCTCAATTTATTTACTGGAATAGATGTAGCTTACATAACCAGTGTAGATGATGTACTTATAATTACACATGGCTCTAGACTAGGAGAGATGAATTCTATCCAGTATAACTAAAATGTTCATAGCTGTCTAGTGACTGCAGACATTCTATTAAGGACAAGAACCTTGCTCATGCATTTCCAGATAGAATCAAAGATGACTATTTCATAATCTTTCTGACCATAAAATCACTATTAATAGCATTTTTCAGTCTTAGAATTGGCCTCATAGCACCATCCGCTACACAAAACAAGACCTAACAGAAAGCTTATCAAATACTTTGAACGAAACAAAGACCATGAAAAGGTAAGGGGAAGGATAGGATATAAACTGATACAATATGAGTAACATGATCATTTCAGTTAAGCAGTGTACATTTTATAAAATCACAGAATGGTTTGGGTTTGAAGGGACCTTTAAGATCATCTAGTTCATCACTAAGTCTAGCAGTGGGCAGAGATACCTTCCGCTAGACCACGTTGTTTCAATCCCCATCCAACTTGACTTTGAGCACTTTCAGGGTGATGGGGCATCCACAACTTCTCTGGGCAACTTGTTTCAGTGCCTCACCACTCTCACAATAAAAAATTTCCTCCTTATCATCTATCTAAATTTATCCCCTTTCAATTTAAAATTAGTGCCTCTTGCTAGAGGAGTCAGTATAAAGTCTCTCTTCATCTTTCTTTTAAGGTCTTTTTAATATTCAAAGCTCACAGTAATGTCTTCCAGAACCTTTCCTTCTTCAGCATGAACAATCTCATCTTTCATCCTTTCCTCACAGGAGAGGTGCTCCAGCCCTGAGACCATTTTCATTGCCCTCCTCTGGACACGGTCTCAGAGGCTCATGTCTTTGTTGTACCAGGGATCACATTTTGAAATATTTGTCTATTTCTTCTTTTATGATTGTCCAGTACTGATGTACAATTTCACTCTAAAACAGATATGCCATGATATATACCAGGCATAATACTTTGATGCATAAACAGGCATGCCATGATTAAGACATTTTTCTTAAGGACTTCAGACAATCCCTGGAAGTTAAGTAGGATGAATGAAGGCTGCTGTGACTAAAGGAAAATCTTCATTTTCATTCTAATATTAAGGATTGTCATGCAATATGACAGATAGCATATAAAAAATACATGAGCAATGTGTTTTCCTTTACAGTCTCTCACACTAGCCTTAAATACACGATTTCCTCCACAGTGACTTCAAATGCATTAGGCAATCTGGATGTAATTCATTTGACTTGTATTTTGCAGGATCATATTCTCCTGTGTTGCTGCTTTGCCATAAAGGGATTGCATAAAAAGCATCAGAGAACACAGGCAGATTTCAGAAGGAAATTTTTTCAAAGCAGTAAGCTGGCTGATTAATATGGCCTGTTATGTGGAACATAGTCAAAAAGTACAAACAATCTGAGCGTCTAGCCTCAGTCAAGTGGAGAGTGGGACTTGTTTCATGGTCAAATACTTAGACTCTCTGGAACAATTTGTTTGATTCCTGGAAGAGCTGACTTGGATGCTGAGATTTCCAAGGTTCCAGTGGATGCCATGGAACTCACTGTGGGAGCGGCTGCAGCCTGCTAGCCAAAAAAATTAAAAACTTGAAGTCCTCTTACTTGTGGTGAACTTTACACACTGTGTCAGGTTTCAGATGACTCTGATGAGTCATGACCTATGGCCAAAGCAGTACTTGTAGTGAGTTGTACAAAGTATGTCATTGTGGTTATTTGGCTACTTCTGTCATTCCAGCTGTAGCTGCAGGTAAAAGGTCTTGGAGATTAGTTATAAAATGTGCTTTAAGATGACCTGTGATAAAAAAAAAGTGAATGCAACAGTCAAACGCATTGGTACAAAACGTCCCATAAACTTCACATGGGTTTTAACTCAGGCCCTACAGGAACACACTAAGTGGGCAGAAAATGTTGGCAGTCAGAAGGTGATTATCATCTTTACATAAGCCTTACATCTGACTGCTGGGAGTAGGAATTACAGCTGGGAATGTTCAATCCACTGTCTGTGTTGAAGTTATGTCATCAATAATGTAAGTTTTGGCTGGAGTAATTTCAAATAATAAAAGTTTCTGTAGTTTGTAAAACTGGATTTTAGATCTATAGAAGGCAGTCCCATGTCTCAGTGTTGCTCTTTAAATATCATCTCTCAGCTTAAAACAGTATTAAGGGCCAAATTCACTGTGTGGCTTCAACCCAGACTCTAGCAATGCAGTTTTAAGTCCTGCACAAGGTTGACTAGCCATCTAAATACACTGGTCTCAAGTAGTATACAGTTTAATTCACACACAACCCTGCAAGGAATGAAAATCGACCATTACAGAGTGAATTACCATAAATAAGCCAGAATATTTCATTTGTTTCTTTTTTTAAATCTCAGGAAGGTTATTGGGGAATTCCACAAGAAAGGCAGCTGGAAGAAGAAATGCATCAGGTGAAATTGAAAAGAGCACAATGAGGCTTCAGAAGGCCTCATAATTCATAGTAATGTTTAAACCAAGCAGAGAAGCAACGCGTGATGAGTCTCAGTCACTTGCAGGAAAAATCAAGAGCCAAAGACAGTACATAAGTGTGGTCTTCTCGCCCTGTAGGAGCAGCAGCATTCTAAAACTGTCACTTCCTTGGGGTTATTGTGCTCAGCTACCAGTGCAGCTGCAGTATATACAACTTTCTGTTGAATATATTTCTGTTGAAGTTCTAACTTTCTCAATTTACAAGCAAATGCAGCGCACTGTGACTCATAATCTATTGCACAGTGACTATAGAGAGCTGAGATTTATTGTAGTAATCTCAGTCTTCAGAATTGAAGTTCCAGATGTAAAGGAAGTAGTAGTGCTAGAGCATGGGCATGAATGATGGAATCCAGAAATTCATCCTTCTTGTTTGTTGGCATGACTGGCACATTTTCAGACAGTTGATGGTCCTTCAGCCTTGTTCAGACACTGGCATGCACAAAGAACCCTTCCAGCAGGTAAGTTGTTATTTCAGTGGGAAGAGGTAAAAGAATGAGAGACTTTAATGGCATTGGCAAGGCTACCTTGTGATACATTGCTTCAGAGCTGGAGACAGGCTCTTGCTCTGCTCAGTTTATTAGCTGGGATCTTGTCCTAAATGCTTGAACAAGCACAAAGGTTCTGCCTCTCTCTAGAAGTGTTCAAAGTATTCAGATCTCTAGATGTAGGGAATTTGCACTATTATGTTTGGAATTCGCCATTTCACTGAGCATCCATTAGGATTAGGCAGCAAGGTCCACAACTCGAACTGCTAGAATTGAGGAGCACCACACAATGTCTGCAATTCCTCCCACCTCTGTACAACCATGTAGTATTTTCAGCAGAAACCTGTGTAAAGTGATATTATAACATCAATGTGCTCTTAATGCCAGTGATATTATTTAATGACTTATTAAGTATTCCTAGCATAGACGAACCTCTTCAACAAAATAATGTCTTTTCTTTGAATTAATTATTACAATAATGCTGAAGATTTTGTTAACTCAGAGCAAATTTCTTGAACAAACTGTATCATGCAGAATAGCATTTTAATTGATTAAGTAATTCAAGGCAGAGAAAAACAGAAGTGGTTACATTTAAGGAGCCATGGTGCTAACATTTTTGAAACTTTCAGAGTCAAATTCACTTCTAACATATTCTATATGCTGCTTTCAACTTTTCAAAGGTTTCTTAAAAGATTGAAAAATTTCTGATTTTAATATAGGAGAGATGAATGCAGACAACAGTTCTTTCTTTTAAAATAATCTGTATGTTCTACCAGCCATCATTACATTTTCTTGGCACCAAATACACCTCTGAGTTGTCTCAGCTTTGTATCATCCCAAGGGCATTAATTTTGATGGGTTTGCAGTTCCCATTTGCTAGCAGCAACAACTGAAATCATCTGGCTTAGATACTTCTCTCAGCAGCAGCAATCCTCTTGGTCAAACCAATAGGTCAGGAAGTGCTCCTTCCCATAAAGAAACCATATAGCACCCACCTATACAGGAGGCTTTCACTGATTTCACTGGGATTTGAAGAGTGCTGTTGATCCTTACTTGTAAGGCAGTAAATAAGATATTTCAAATCTTGCAGGAAAATATTTTCACAGAGCCATTCTGTGATCCAGTTCTTCCTGTGGCATGCTTGAATTCATCCAAGGAAACCACTCGCAACTTGTGGAACACTAAAGCCAAGAAGTCTTGTGCCACGTCTTTTGTATAAAGCAGCTATGGGAGCTTGAAAGAGACAGAGACAGTATTGGAATCTCTGTTAAATACTTGGGACTCGTCCCATCCTTTAAGACTCAAATTTCTGTCCCTATACCTGTCAGAAAACAGCAGTATTTATCATTGCAAGACATGACAGCAGCAGCGGTGGCAGATACGCATGCAGTATCCAGCATGTCTAGAACATCTAGAGAAAAGAAAAAAGGATAGGAAATCTTGTCAGGCTGTTTAATTAATACAATTTTGGCACTGATGAGTGCAAAAAAATCAAACAGAGAGGAAATAAAGTCTATGTGACAGATACTTGTCACACTACTTAATACAGCACTAGATGCTTCAGTGATAAAGACAGATTGATTTTAACTCGCATATCCAGAGGAGTGTTGTGCATCTGCGCTGTTTTGGGCACAACCTTTCTGAACCTCTCAGGCTAACCTTGAGACACCCTCGGGACAAGAAGTGCTAGGTACAATGCAATTCGAGCTGCTCTTTCTTCAGCACACAGAAAAAGCCCTTGATTCACTTTTATAGTATCATTAGATCCTGAGACCATAACCAGGAGTGGACACTTTCTATATTCAGACAAAAAATGAAAGTCAATTGTAAGAAGGATAGTAACTGGAAATATCCAATCTATTCCACATCTGAGCAAGATTAAATGAGAATGTGCTGAGATATGTTTTTATTTCCTCCTTAGAAAAAGTACTCCGTCACATACAAAAATGCTATTCATTGTCTGCAGATTGGCTAAAAGTCATGTCAATTAAAGTAATTATGGCTTTGATGTTTAAGCAGTGGTAACCAGGTTCCAAAGTCAACAAACCATTATAAAAAAGAGAGAAGTTCTCACCTTTCTAGTTCTTCTTATTTTAATCTAACTACAGAGAAGTTAAGGCTATAAAATAACAGTCTGAGCTATGCAAAATATCTTTACAGGACATTTTAGGAGAAAACCCCAAAACTTCATCTCTGACTGGCAGCCCTCTGCTATGAGACACAAACCATTCGATGTTCCAACTGCTCAGGCTGTCTCACAGGGGAGACCAAAAGGTAACCTTGTCAGCTATTATTGATTATTAATTTATTATCGTATTTTATTGTAGACTTCCTGTTCCATGACAGATAAGCTATGTCAAGCAATTTATAGGTCTTTTGAACTTGCAGGTTAAAGTAGCAGTGGCTATTAAATAGTGAGCTGTTATAAATGAAACTGAGGGCCCATAAAAGGAGTAAAATGGGATGAAAGGTGTCTCCAGAGATCTTCATCTCATCTCCCATGGACTTATGTGAGTCCACGGATTTCTGATTAATAGCTCATTAGGGGGTGGGGTAAATTTCTATGTGGAAAGAAAAACATGTGTTAAAGTGGCATTACTCGCCAAAACCAGCAGACATGTCTCCTTCTTCTAAGGACAGTAAACAAACCTTTGGTGATGAATCAGTGTGATCATTACGCATTGACCTTAACTACCTTTATACTGACAATCCACACTTATTTGAGGTGAAATCTGAGACATCTTGAGCTTTCCATTAAAAGCTATCAGTCTTCCAAGAAATTTTCTGGGACACATTAAATAAATCACCTTTTCTTCCTTGGCACATGCATCTCTGGGGGAAAAAAATATTAAAGTTGCAGGTACCTTTCAAGTGATTTAGAAATCTAAGTTGACACTAAGGATTCAGCACATTACATTCCGTCAGCTGCAAGAGTGCAAAGGAGATACTGGCAGAATGAGTTTGGGGGGAAAAAGATGTGGTACTTTATTTAATTTTTTAAAAATAGAAACATAAGAGTTTGGTTGAGGGATTTTTTTTCATTGGCTTTTTAATGTTAAAATAAAAAGCTGAATATTTGTAGACTTTCTCTTTGTGTGTGTGTTAAAAAAAAAAAAAAAGAGAAAGGTGGAGCAATCCTTTTTTACTTAGTTTAAATCTATTAATAGTTTCAACTATGAAACTATTAATAGTTTCAGATGAACCTGCATCTTTGAAAAACCAAACACTTTTTCCCTAATTTTTCTTCTTGTAGTCAAATACATTAGCTCAAAATACAGTGTCCAGCTATCTTCAAGCATTCACTCATTAAAAACAGTGGATGTGCAATTAAGTTTATAGAATTGTAGCCTTAGAAAGGGAGGAAAGATCAGAGTCCCACTCTAAATTAGGAATCTGAAGCATTCATTTACTTATTATGTGAATTTTACAGCAGATATGTAATCTAGTTCTACTTTATATGATCCACTCATAAATTTAGCAGAATTCCCAAAGCATTGTTAGTCAAAACCATATATACTCAGGGAGGAGTATGTGGGACATGTGGAGGATGATTGTATGCACTGGCCAACTGCTGAGGCCATTTTTTTGCAACCATTTCCATGAATTGTGGAAGTGTCCATGAGGACCACTGCATTCAACCGAGTTGAGGTCTTTGATTTCCCAGGCCCTCCCAGGGATACAAGAGGTCTCTTTGCTTCATTTCTTCCCCTCTCCTGCTTGTCAGACACACCTGACAATATATTTCTGTTGCTTATGTGAGTGAAAAAACAGTCTTATTTTTCACTTTCAATAAACAATGATGAGCATTTATAAGTATCTTAAATCAATTTCTCTTCTGTCAGTTTGTTCAGTCCTCTCTTAAATCTATGTATATTTTAAACATTCAGAACTTTCTAAAATATCATAATGAACCACTTCTTTTTGTTTCTTCTGAACCCTTCTTTGTGTGACTTCATTTGATGGCCCTATTCTGGCACAGGGCAAGAAATCAGAGGGAGACGAAGTTCCACCCTACAGGACTTCCCTAAGTTTGTTCCACTAATTAGCAGCAGTTTTGAACAATAGGTGCTCTCTTTCTGCAAATTACTTTTCAGTTTCTGCAGAAAGGTCTATCCTACTTTTTTCTGAATTTTTTTTAAGATAGAGGAATTTTCTTTCCTATTTCCCATTCAGAAATATTCATCCATCCAAAGATGGTCTCCCATCAGTTAAAAGCCATCAAGCAATCTTTCTTGCAGATGTTACTGGAGGGTAATAAATTGCCCACGCCATTTTTGCTGGAATTTCAGGTCTGAATTCAGGAACTTGTTAACGCAGTAATAGCAGCAAATTTAGAGTGGGTCTTGCTTTGTATCTTCTTTTGTATTTTTTCTCCAATCACTCAAGAATAAGATCTGTCCTGATCAGCACCAACACAAGACCTATCAGTGCTCTTGCTCCTCATCTTGTATTTTAATGCAGTGGGGGCTAGCAAAGACACTGCCTTCCCTCAGCAGTTTCTATCCCTGCAGTTCACATCTCTGTGTGTTCATGCTTAAATGAAACCACGCTTTATCTTTCTTGGTGGTGTCCTAGCTCTGTGTTGCTCACATTATTGTGCCATATGTGCAATATGGATGTGCTGTTCTTAGTGTAGCAGTTAAACTCCATATTCTTCAGCCTGTGGGAAAGGAAATATATACACAGTCAACAGGCTATCTCTGATGAAAGTTTTTATTCAATTCATTAAAATGGATATTCCAGTAAGATTCAATATTCATCATTCTTGACTTATTCAAGTAAATTCTGCAACTGTTTGAAATTTATTTATTTATTTATTTATTCCCTTAAAGTCAGGGGCAATATGTGCCACTACAATATGATGTCCGCATAAGTAGCAACCAGTACACAAAAGGAAATGAGACAAGAGGAAATACACAAGAGGAAATCAGAAGAGCATGGTCTCTACAGTCAGTGTATATCACCTGGTATTTTAAAGTGTTACCTATGCATGCTGTCCTTCTGAGGGTTATTCTGCTATTGCATATTGTGACATTTAGTACAACTGAGCAGCAGATGATGTAAATTAATTTGGCAGTTCTTTACCTCTGGAATAAAGTTTAACACAAATTCCTTATTATTCTAGAATCAAACACTATGTAATGCAGAGATAACCCAGCATTTTTCTTGCGGAAAGAATATAAGTACCAACAACATTACAACAACATTACATTAGGAAACTGGTTGGCATACACAATAAATAGGCTATGCTCTGTTCAGGTCAGCTCATGATGAATTACCCTTTTAAGAAGTTAGCTTCTTAACAGCAGTTTAGAACTTAGTTGCCTTTCAGGGTGAGATCTTAACTGCAGAGAGATTTTACAATGAAGATGTAATTTCAGCAACTACTATTTCCTGTATGAGTTGGGAGTACCTAGACTAATAGAAATTATTTAATATGTAAAAGAACATTTGAGGGTTTCAACTGTGACATCCATGTTCTCAGGAGAATCACATGGTGTTTGCTTTGTAAGACTGTTATTGATTACCAGATTTTAGAAAGTACAATAAAAAACACTATTAAAATTACAAATGAGGTTCTTTTTTAAGGTGCCTGCTAGCTACTCAAAGATGCCAGTGTCTATTTTGATCTTTGGAGTAACTGAGTTTCTCTCATTTCTCCTAGTGTGGTCCTCTTTCATTTTTCCAAACATTCCTGAAATACCTAAAAACAGTAAAAATCATCAAAACCATTGGAGCAAACCCAAAAAGAGAGAAAATTATCTTGAATTTGTGTGTTGTAAACACTAGTATAACACAATCTTAATGGAAACCATCAGTCTTTTAACACACTACTTTTGATCATTAATAACTCATGGATGATGGAATAATAAAATCCATACCAAGTCCAATGCTATTTAACAGCCAGCGACAAGGAACATATATTCAAGTTCCAAGCTGGTCAACTTCACAGGACAAACCTGTCAGCCTTCCAGCTAGAAAACTGGTTCTGAAATGCAGTTTATTTTAGTTTACCTCTGAGCCACATGGAAAGTCTGATACACAACGATAAGCACAGAATACAGCACAAGACATGATGTATGAGTGGCTGTGTAAATTCATGCATCATTCCCAGAAAGGGGAGGAAAGTGAAAGGAATAAGATAGCAGTACAGTCCTGGGGAGAGCATCACCGAAGGGACAACATCAGGAGCACACGCACAGAACGATATGAGAAAGACCCCTGTCACTTACTCAGCTTCTTACAGCTTGAAAGGTTTGTGTGGTTCTCACAGCCTCCCTTCAGGCACGTAAGGCAATATTTGTTCCAAGTACTCTGTGGGAAAGAAAGGAAGAATGGCTATTGAAAATAGCTGAAAAGGAAGTAAGATAAAGGTGTTGGTCTCCTGTCCCTCCATGACATCCAGGTTTTTCACCATAAAATATGGCAAGAGAAAGGCTGAAATTCAGTGTAGTTTTGTTCAGCTCAATCTCATGAATTGATGCACAGTTGTTGAGTTGGGGAGGTGGTTACTTTTTACTTTTCTGACCACTGAAAACAGTGCAAATATATTTGTCGAGTTTTGTTTTTACTATTGGTGAGCCAAAAAATCAGCTAATGATGCAGCATATTCTGGAGTTCTTCTGTACTTAGCAAGATGCAGAACTAGTGAATCATCACACCAAAAACACTACATTGTCAAAGCAAATCCAGTGAGGCTATTCAGCTCTGAGATCACAGTTTTGCAGTTAATGAAGGGCCTCATCCCTTTGGGGGATAAGGCCAGATGGAGACCACGTGAGCCTGTCTTGGCAGGGACCCTGGCCCAGATTCTGAAATCTGCTCGCATATTAGATAATTCTCCATTGCCAAAGGAGGGATTTAAATCTTCAATTTGAAATATGTATATCTATCTCTTACTTCTAACAAGGTCCTCAGTTCCCAAAATCACCTCTTTTTAATCTGGTCCCTCAGGCAGAAGACCTCCTTACACTGACAGGAACAGGGAAGGAATGAGCAAGTGAGAACATACACACATATGCAAGCACACAGCTTTCAAAAGGCACATTAACAGAAGACAGCATTTCAAGCTGTATGATAATATAGTGCATCAAAATGCACTCCTAATACATTATTTGTTGTGTGACTGAGTAGAAACGGAATATGCAAATTGATTCTAAGCGTGCGATGTAATTCCCATGTATATGAGCTGTGCAAATGGGAATTCAAGTTTGTTATGAGCACTGACTGAGAAACAATCTTTGGTTGTTTCATTTTTTTCTAACTCTGAGTCATCAGCCTCACTGCCTGATAATGAATTTGAATGAGAGTCTGTATAATACCTTCTCATTCTCAATCATATACCCTCCTGTCATCATGTCATTTCTAGGGAAATACAGTTGGAATCACATTTTGCAGTGATGAGGTGAGAGATTGCTTTGTCTACAGGAGGAGGAAATATTTGTCACCTTAATAACTTAAAAATTGATGCTGTTGAGAACTGTCTGCATTTCAGCTTCATGGAGCTTGGAGCATTGTGTCATTTGCCTGGTGAGTTTATGTCTTTGTAGCAACTGAGAATATGCCCTCCAGGCTCAGAGAGGGCAATCTGACACGAGTGAGTGAAGTGACACTGAATGGTATGCAGCCATGAAAAGCAAATGCAAGATGAGTCATCCATTTGAAGGACGATATTGTTCATTGATGCAGTTTTCAGCATGCTTTTAAAAAATTATGGTGGACTTTGACAGGTCTCTTTTCCCACTCTTCTCACTATTCTGTTTTTTCCCTCACACAGTCCTTCAAGTGGCTTTATGATGTTATGAATATAGAGACAATATCTAGCCTGGAGTCACCTGTGGGGGACATATGGCGTTATTTTCTACAAGAAAAAGAATATTGCAGGTGGGATGGCAGACCTACAGACAGATTGCTTCTTCTATGGAGCAATCTTGAGTCTTCTGCAAAGAGAAAATTGTTCTCAAGTAACAAATCCAGGATCCAATTAGTTGAAGTCCTAAGTTTGAGAAGCAATGGGAGGATAATAAAAACTGTATGGAGTGAAGCACATGACTGAGTGACAGCTCTCTTTCTGCCTATATGCATCACAAGAAATTTTCCTACATAGCTTTATCAGGCCTCCGGCAGAGTTCACAAAATTTCTGATGGGATGTAGTACTTACAAAAGGAAAAAAGCTAGCAATCTCAAAGGGAGAAACTTATTAGCCACAAAGCATGCCATGCAGAGCCAGGGGCATGTCTTCCCATTGCCAGACACAGTTTACCACAGCCAGACACAGGCACAAACCTCCTAACAACCAGTGCACCTCTTCTAGCTGCCTGTACGCAACAGAGAAGGTATTTCTTCCGTCTGCCTCTGACACACAGCAATGAACACTGATATCTGTGTGAACATGAAGCAGCATCGAGTTGACAGATGGGGAAAGTCAGTGCAGGGTATACTGATATCTTCTCTAGAGTTCAGGATCCTCAGTTCACTGCCAGTTTGGGAGCTGACAGGCATATCCATCGTCTCAATCCAATTTCATACACCAACTTTAGCAGTTGGGCAGGAAACAGTCCAAGCTTTAACCTCACCCAGCCAGAGGTCAAGCTGCTTTTACCTGCTCCTCTGATCATCACTGAATCAGCTAGGGATGCTCCATTCCTCCTGAAGGAGCTATGCTACATGACACTAAAGTTAAGTGATTGCAAAACTTACCCAGGTTACAGGGAACCCTAGCTGTGGTATCTGTTTATGAATTATTTGTGTACTGTGACATGGATGGGCATTTTAGGCACAAAGAACAGGACCAAGCCTCTTCTTTTCGCTGTCCTAGTCACTAGCACATATGATGATACAACTTCTGCCTCTTATTTTCACATCCTCATGGCTTTTGCATTTTTTCAGTACATGTTGTGGCCAGGATGTATGACGGAAGAGATTCCCTGAGGAAGGAACAGGATGAACAGATGAATGGAGAACGAATAAGATCGGGGAAAGGTGAATTACAAAAACAAAGATTGGGAAAGAGAAGGAAGACTTATGAAGAAAATATCATTGATCAGGAGTTGTAAACAGGTTTCAGATCACATGCAAAAGGACAGAGCATCAACTCTGAAAGGCAGAAGGTGATAATAATAGGAAGGAGGGAATGTGGAGAACTGCCACAGGACTTAGCAGACAACAATTTAATAAGCAGAATACAGAGAGAAGTTATGAGAACATAAGGTAATGAGGATAGCAGAGCAGTAGCACACCCTTTTTTCAAGAACTTGCTAATTCATATCTTATTTCTCTTTTTTTGTTTTCCTACAAATTGAGACACACTGGCAAAAGTGTATGTCTCCATCGCCCTCTAGTGTCAGGTCCTCTTTGGAGATGAGTGACAGCTGGGAGCCATTGACAACACTAGGAAGCATGCCTGTAGAGTCCAAGCTTCTTGAAAACTTGCATGAAGGGATCAGAAACAGGAAACTGGGAGATCTCTTTTCCTCTGTTATTAAAAATAAACATAGTAAATTGCATCCAAAAGTTTAAAGTAAAAGATAATTGAGCTCAAAGAGCCATGCTTATGACCACTTAACTAAAAAATGTCAACAAGTATTTGTCCTTCAGTGTTGTTGACTTTGGTTGACTTTGTGCTTGATAATATTCATGTTCATTTAGCAGTAGTTGCTTAGACATTGAACAAGATGTATGTGAGAGCTGGGCTCAAATAACAAGAACAAAAAACCTTTCCCACTTCATTTATTAATTTATTTATATTGGATGCACAAATTTATTCTTCTGGACTTAAGGGTCAAATGAAGAAACAAGAGCATGAAAACTGGTCAGGGGAGGGAGGAGATTTATAGGCTGTTTTTGATCTTCATTTATCCATGCTTTATTAATTTATCTTTTTAGGATTTAGTTTTACATCTATAAATTTGTTGCTGACTGGCCATTCATGTACGATGCAGAAATATGTACTTTCAAAAATGTTTATGCATTTCAGATAGTGATGTGGAAACTTTAAGGAAGGTCCTGTCTACAGGGGATTTATTTCAACAGGTGCAAATTCCTGCTATTAAACCTATTGCTGAGGTTTGGTTTAGTCTAATTTAGTTAAACCTCTGCTAAAACACAACAATTCTCAAAATGTCTTTAAAACTTGTAACACAACCTGTTCCTTAACATTGTCTCCTCTCACACAGCTGTCTTACTGTGGTCATTTAACCCATTTCAGAGCTTCTCCACTTCTTCCCTGCACCAGCTTAAATTCAGACCTGAAAGTTTTCAGCCTCTAAAGAAAGCTGTAAAATAGTTCCTGCTCTTTGGAACAAAAAAAATATTCAAAAAAACAACTTGCAGTTTTGACATACTACATCAGAGGGACTCATCTGGAAACCAAGAATTGTATATGACCACTCTGCAGGACAGGAGTTTATACCCAGTTGGAGGCAGAGACACAACTCCAGAGCAGACACTGACAGAAATGGACCTCTTGACTCCTGCATTCAAAACAGGAATGAAAACACATTATCTGCTCATGCCCCAAATACCTTTCAAACCTCCCTGGCTGGCCATACACCTTAGTGTTTTTTAATCATCACTAGTGAAAACCAAAGCATGGTATTGACCACTGAATGAATAACAGCTGTGGATCATTTCTAGAGCCCAGGATTCTCAGTTCCTGCTGATATGTTGCAGATTAACTAGATACTATTAATTTCTGATCCCTCTCAGCTCCCCTGGGATACTGATATTCTTGATAGTTCTGAAGCCATAAACTAGGCTGAGATAAAACCATTCCTGAGCCAATATCCTTTCCTCCTTTTAACATCTCAGAATAGTTGAGGTGGAAAGGCACCTATAATAATAATAACTTAGTGCTCCTTTTGTATAAGAACAGCCATCTTTTTCACAAATATTATGAAGTCATCCAAGCCTGTTACACTATGGAAAAAAAAAAAAAATAAAAACCAAGAAAAAATATTTTCAGAGGTCTGTCTCTGAAATCAAAAGACAGACAGGACTTAACATTCAGAATGGCTGATGCACTCTCCAAAAAATGTGCATGGCCCCAGTATGTGTTTTATAAAACTATGTTTTACACTTTATAGAGCTTGAACTGGCCATGCACACTTTATTAAGTATGTGGAAACAGCTGTTCACAATTAGGTTCTTTATTCTTCAAATACCTACTACTGGGCACAGAATTGACTGCCATATGTTATCCAAGTCACTGATCTATGTCTCCATATAGACATACTCTGCAGTATTCTTAAACTTCTTCTCTTTATAATAATGTTAGTTTTCCTGCATAGTAAAAAAAGGGAAATTCAGAACCCAATTCTCATTCACACCATGAATCAAGGCCATGGAACTGTACTGATGAAAGCAGATCCCTAGAGCCCATTTTAATTTTTGCAAGTTGCATATCTAAAACTAAAACAAACACTTGCCAAGCTGCTACTAGTAAAAGAGGTCAGCCTTTCAGAAAGTAGCGTAACTTCTCTTTGTGACAAATATCCTTTCCACAGGAAAGAGGAATTGTGTGTCACCACTGTTACACATAAACCATGGGAACAGTCAGCACCAACCTGGTCAGAAAGCTGCTTTTCTTGACTCTACATACAATTTTTCCCTTGGCATTATTAAAATATGCAGGAATGGAATATTCTGTTACTTCTGCAGAACAAGATACGCAAAGGAAATGGTTTGGCAAGCTTGTTTCCAAGTATAAAGGCTTTCTCAGTTCTCAACAGCCCTGCCAACAAAATTAAAGCTCTTCAAACAACACTCAAGTTGGTCTTTCCTTAGGATGTATTTAAATGTACCTAAGTCCACTAAGGTACTTCCTTTCTTTAGAATTCTTTGTGTCAAAATGACAAGTAATTACCAAGGGTGAACATGTTCCAACAGATGCTTAAACAAAACTCAGGAAAGTAACTCCTTTTGTGTTGGGAGCTTCAGAAATTTGAGCCTATCTGATAGAGCAAGATATTTGAACAGGTGTTCAGTTTGAGAGCAATCCTGTTGGATGCAAAAACAGTGAAAACCTGAACCCACTGTTTAGAGAGGACACATTTCCTAATGCCTACATTAGTAAGCAAAAGTTCAGTCCCTTGTCTGCTCGTTAACTGTGTCCAGCCCCAAGACAGCAGTGACGTGGAGCACCAGAAAAGCAGGTTTTGTGGCATGCCTTCCTTTCTGGGACGTGCAATCAGCCCTGCATACAGCTTCTTTGGAACTTAATCTCAGCCGGACAAGGTAAACCCAGTAAATGCTGATCAAAGCAAGTGTTCCAAGCAGTGTTCACTGTGTGTTGTAATGGCACGTGACACACCACAAAAAGTCATCAGCCAGGATCATTTCAGATTTCCCATTGCAGCCTGAGTCTTTCACTGTAAAAATGAAGGTACTTGAAATAAGACTGAGCCCAGTTATGTAGAAATCTAGCTTAGGCAAGATGTACAGTGGCCATATGGTTACTATAATATATCACAATCATACAGACTTGAATATGTGATAATAGTTTCATAGGTAATGGCTTAATACTAGCCATGTGTTAGCAGTATAGATACAGCTGCTAGGAACAAGGTCTGGGCACAATCAAAGGCATTGAGTCACTCAGTGTTTGCCAAAGTCACAGGATTTAGCCACAGTAATAACTAGATTTCACCTTGTGTTTTTCGTATCAATTTCCCTGATGAAACTATATTTTATAATGGTCAGACTAATACTTCATTTGCTCAAATAGGCTGAAGTCATGTGAAAACTGATGTTTCTTTGAAAGCTAGGAGGAAATTGAAGATTAGCTTCAAGGTTCTTGGAAAAGCGACACAAATCTTCATTAGGACACTAATGAGCATTAATTTACTGTAACTAAAATGGTCTGTTACCTCTTCTTGTTGGAAACAGGATGATAGATGGAGACCATTTCCTCTTCATGATTACCACTGCAGTTCTAATGACTTTAGACTTTGGTGCATAAATACATGATTGGACCAATCACATTAAAAAACAAGAACATAAGGCAGTGATTTGGTCATATAACTACCTTTCCCCATCTAAAGACCAAGCTATTTAATGTTAATACTCAGAACATGGGTGGTACACAATGATAAAAATGTTCATGTCTTCCTATGAATTTTGGAAGGAAGGTTTCTGTTTTCTCTCTAACATTACAGGTTCTGTTATAGATGATGAACCTAAAAGGAATAACCTTCATTTCCATAGCTCTCCTCTTCTTTTCACTATTTCTCATTTACTACCATCCTCATGGTTCTCCTTCAAAACAGATTTCTAGTTGCATCATATGAGGATATCAGTTGGTGTCCCAGAACCAGTACTATGCTCCATTAGTGTCCCATGCTTTGAAATATTTGAGAAAATTATGGCATTTTGACACAGGACAGCGGGCTTCAAATTATTGTTCCTTTATTGTAACTTTTTAATAACAACTGGAAGAAATGTGAGTTATAAATTTACATATAAACATATAGGGATATTTTCAAGCAAAAAAATCTATCTTCAGAATGCATAAATGTCAGTCACTTGAGATTGAAAGTTGTCCCTCATGTGTTGCAATTATCCCATCCCAGCACTCAAGAAATAAGGAAGTCAGAAATTCTCTTGGGAAACAATCCAGGCTTTAAGACATTAAATTATATTGTAAAGACACTAAACAATACCCCCACTATCCAGTTGCACCCTGTAATTAGAAAAGAAATAATAAATCATAAACAAACAAAGTAACATTATTACATAAGATTTTTAATATTTATGGTGCTTCTTTAAACTATTTCAAAAATTAAAATATTTTTTCAAAAATAGAATTTATTCTTCAGCACAATTGTAATATCTTAATACAATGTACAGCATATAACCTAGGTTAACTTTGAAAGGCAGAAGAAAAAAATAGAAACTCATCTTGCCTCTTTTGTAGGTTTTTTCCCCTAAATATTTGTTAAATTATATTCCAAAATAATGATCAAAATAATAAACCTAATGGCTTCATCGAAACATTATACTGAGATTCTTGTGTGAACAGCAGGAATGCCTGTGCATCCTAGCACATATGCAAAAGTACATAACCCAAATATGCAGAGCTCTTTCCAGTATAGTATCTTCACTCACTTCCAACCAAAGCACATTAGAGATGGCCATGAATTCTAGCTCAGAGGCAAAGTGGAGGAGAAGAAAAGCACAAATTAAGTTTTGATGTACAAATTAGGAAACTCCTAACTCCCACCTTCTTCTTTATTCCATCATCTTTACTAAACATAAGCCAGGAGTGTTCCCAGGTAGTCAAGAGTGCCAAAGGCATCCTGGCTCGTATCAGAACTAGTGTTCAGCAGGACTAGCCACTAAGGACTTCCCTACTCCTAGGACTAGAGAAGGATTCATCTCATTGTGCTCACTGGTGAGTCCACAAAAGAAGTCCTGTATTCAGTTTTGGGAACCTCAGTACAAGGAAGATAATGAAGGGCTGGAGCATGTCCAGAGAAGGGCAATGGAGCTGATGAAAGATTTGGAGAACAAGTCTGATAAGGAGAGTCCGAGGGATCTGAGCATGTTCAGCGTGGAGAAAGGGAGGTTTAGTGGGGAACATCATTCTCTACAACTACCCGAAAGGAGGTAGTAGTGAGGTGGAAACAGATCTCTTCTCCCAAGTAAGAAATGACAGGATGAGAGGAAATAGTCTCAAGTTGTACTAGGGCAGGTTAATATTACATATTAGCAGAAAATTCTTTACCAAAATGGTTGTTTAGCATTGTAACAAGCTGCCCAGGGAAGTGGTGGAACCGCCATGCCTGAAAACATTTCAAAGACTATTAGATCTGTCACTTAGGGACATGACTTAATAGTGGACTTAGTAGTGTTAGGTTAACTGTTGGACTTGATGACCTTAGAGGCCTTTTCAACATAAATCATTCTATTTTGGTGTTTCTTCTGTTTTGCTGATATATAGTAATATTCTCATGAGCTTGTAGACTTATCTATTGGCCGATATGTTCCTCTACTTTCTAGTTCTCAGTCCCATAGCAGAGTTGCCAAGAGTAGAAATATCCCCTAGGAAGACATCACTATCTGCCACATCCCCAACAATTTCTGCATGCCTAACTACATTTGGCTACTATGTCCTGGCATTGTCCTTTTAGGTCAGGTAACTCGTGGTTTTGTCCTTCTAGGCTGAAGTCACAATGAAGAAAGCTGGCAACTTCCCTTATCTGTATGCAGATACAGTTTAGGGTACTTTTTTACAGGCCCAGCCAAAGAAGGAAAGTAGCAGCAGCCTTCACATCTAGATATTTTTGTCTCAGAAGAGGTATTAAGTCTTGATAGATTTTTACTAATAGATATATCTTGATGCGTTTTATGTCCCAGCATCTCACACTGAATGTTTAATGGAAAAATCCCTCTATAGGTAAGTACCAATTCAGTCATGGAAAATTACATCTCTACAAACACCCACTGTTGTGGAGTTAGTTCTTGAAGTGATCAAGGAAAGTGTGACCCAAGTGGGACTAATTTGCCCCTTCACATATGGTATATAAAGTTAGGCGTAGGAGACCACTAATTTGGGGAAGAGGCCAACCTAGAATTAAATGTGTCTCTAGGCTACACATTCTTCAACTGATTCAAGTGAAAAAGTACAGATGTCATTTTGGCCCATGAACAGATATCATATTTTTTACTGATGCCACAGAAAAGCTGATCGTGAACAATGACTAAAAAAATAGTATATATTATTAAAGTTCTCAAGTTTAAACAATTCACTGCTTCACACCAAAACATCCACGCAAATTAAAAAAATAAAGAAGTACAATCATTAAATTTAACTTTCTTACAGCAAAGAAGTTGCCATATTTCAGCTATAAATTTCTTCATAAAAATGGCACCTATTAATATGAATTTTATATCATATTAAACTACAAAAAACTAATAAAGAATTATACCGTTCAATACAATTTTTCTTTGTGTTCTTTCTTTCCTGTAAACTATGTCTTCATTTGCAGAATGAAATCATACTACGTAATTTTACGATTTATATTATTAGTTCGTATAACTATTAGGACATGTACCTGGAGTTTTCCATAGACCTGTTTGGAATGGGTCATGTAGTCCCTTTGTCTAGTCTCAACAGGACAAGCAGGCAGAGACTGGGCCAGTATGAGTGCTCAAGAAAACCCTTTCTGCCCTTTGTGCCTCCTTCTCTTTTCCTCCCAACTGCAGCCAAGAATTAGTCACAGCTGCATTTCTTAAGGTTTATAAGCCTATCTTAAGCCCTGCTTCCAAAACGGAGGAGAAGCCAAGCTTGGGCACTGCAACCCATTTAAATTCTACCAGCACTTAATAATAAGTGCAGAGTTTAATCATTTATTAAGGATAGAGTTGTGGAAAGAGGCGGAACCTTAAAATCTTTCTGCTGCTATTACTAGGTAGAGCAGTAATAGGAACACATACTCAGTCTTTCGGACATTTTGCGGAGTGCTGTGTTGCTCTGCTGTGACTGATTAAATTCCTGCTGTGACTCCCCTCCCACATTGGCAGAGCCTCCTCCTTATGGCACCTTTACATACACTTCTGGGACAGTCCACATCCTGGAAATGTATGCCATTGCTATGACCCCTGCAAGCATCACAGGACACAGGAAAGGAGATGACAATGCAGCTTCATTTTGTCTTGTTTGTCTAAGAAAAACATTTTTTCAGCTGCATATGTCACTACATAGGCAATCCAGGACATGCAATGCATGAAACAGTCACACCATGAGACAGAGTCAAGCAAACTGAAAACTGAGAATCTTGTGTCTGTCCTGCCTCCCAGCTTGCTGGCCCAGAAGATAAAACTCCCACTGGTTTCAATGCCAGAAGGCATCATGAACAATCCTGAGGGCATTCACCTGGCTAGCTGGCCTGATGCTATTTTGGAACAGAAGACATTTCATTTCCTAGTTCCCTGCTGCAGAGACAGACAAATGAATTATTTACTTCCTATCTTAAGCCACACTACAGCTCTGCCGTGCACCGCCACACAGATGCGGCTTTGGCCCCGAAGGCCACGGGCAGATGAGAGCTGGACCCTTGGCCAGCAGCCAGGAGGCAGCAGGAATCAGGCTGGGGTCAGGGGCAGTGCAGCTGGCAGTGGCACAGCACACACGGTCACACACCATCTGCTGAGGGGCAGAAGCTGGCTAACACCATGGGAGATCAAGGACTTTGCAGTGGAAGAATGAGAAGATGGAACTGTGGGAGGCAAGGGCTGAAATTCTGGATTATCTTCAAAATTGTGACCAGCTTAAAATCCATTGGGCCTTTGTTTTTAAAACATCTCTACAGAAATGGAGTGGTGTTTGAAAACTACCTGCCAATCAGAAAGTAGAGAGATGATATGAGATGATAATGCCACTACTGAAAACTTGCTGCCTTACATAAAAGAGAATTATTTTTTAAATCCTCTGCAATCTTGAGCTATTACAACCACATGTTATATAAATGCATGTTAATATTGTGATTTACTCAACTGTGCCTCTTCTCTTTTTCTCCTCATTTGCCTGTCACATAGAAAATCTCAGCATAAAATTTTGCAGAAATTCGTGATTCACAAGCCATA
>VXBA01000519.1:527768-548239 GCA_013399895.1 Serilophus lunatus | reverse complement strand
ACCATAATTTAACTGTTTTTCTTTTTTTTTTTTTTTTTTTTACTCGCACATGTAGCTCACACAATGATCTGAGTAAGCCTTAACCTCCCTGGTGATGTGCAGATCTGCCTGAAGCCCTTTCCACTGTTAACAAATATTCCGGTGGTGGTACAGAGATCATCTCTTAGAAATTGCAGCTTGATTTAAATTCACTCACTGCAGCTCTTCATCTTAGCTGGTGCCCTGCTGTGTTTAATTGGCCTCTGAAAGTGCATCTTCCTTATATCTTGAGGAGGGGAGGGGAGGGGAGAGGAAGATCTGCAAGGAGTCAAAGAGGAGGACAGAGGAGGGGTAATAGGCAAGCATTGCAGCAGCGGAGTGAGTTAGCACAACATGGCCTTCAGAAATGCTATAGGGCAGATCCTCAGACAGAGTGAAGAAATGTAGCTAGGAATCTGAGTAAGCACACTTATTTCAGAATAATTTATTTGGTAAAGTTCATCACACTAATAAATGAAACAGCGCCATGGTGCATCCTGAGGATATCAACTTCCTTGTCTAAGCTGATAAATTTTTAAAATGGCCCTTGGTATAATTTTGTCCTGAGCCAGGCAGAATTCACGCAAACAATTCCCAGTTGGGAACTGACACGGTTCTGGAGCTACCAAAGGCCAAGGCCCATCCCTGACTGGCAATCTGGATGCAGGCACCTGTTTTAGCCTATGACTGAGTTCAATGGGATGAACTCAGCAAAAATAGACAAGGATCTCATGCTCAGAAAAGAGGAATTCTAGGTAGGTAGGTAGGTAGGTAAGTAGGTAGGTAGGTAGGTAGGTAGATAGATAGACAGACAGACAGACAGACAGATAGATAGATAGATAGATAGATAGATAGATAGATAGATAGATAGATAGATAGATAGATAGATAGATAGATAGATAGATAGATAGATAGATAGATAGATAGATAGATAGATAGATAGATAGATAGATAGATAGATAGATAGATAGATAGATAGATAGATAGATAGATAGATAGATAGATAGATAGATAGATAGATAGATAGATAGATAGATAGATAGATATAGATGATACACAAGTGTGCAAACATGAAATCCCATCTTTAATGGATTAAAAATGAGGAGAAATAGATGCTATTAGGATTATTTTAAATAGATACTATTTAGGACTAAAAATGTCCATATAGCTCATCAAGTTCACAGACAATACACAGTCATAATATGCTTAAATCTCCTCTCTACTGACAAACAGCACAAATCTTCACAGCACCATTCCCTGAGGAAGTGCTGCAGACAGGAGGCTATTTTAAAGATGATGAGCAGAAATTCCTTCCCCAAAGACAGTTGAGGGAAGGTGAGTCCCTCCTGCAAGCCAGTGCCTGGAGTCACAGCCCTTGGGCTGGTGTGCAGTTTGGTCAGCTCTCTGCACAGGATCACCTCTCTGCTCATCTTGGACTCTTCATCAAGGCTCTTCAGTCTATGCATGTCCCTAAAAATCAAGGGCTAGATCCGCATAAGATACACACAGTACACCTTCCATGGGCTTCAGTGGGTCTGCTCAGACACTTTTACATAGGTATTTAGGTGGTCTGCAGAGACTTGCTGGACTCTTCATCAAAATAAAGTCCCAAGTCCAGCAGAAAAAACCGTATTTCTATCTACAAAGCTGTGTACTGACATTGTATCCTCATGCTGCAGGGAAAATCACTACTGTAATTAATTTAAGAATGTGTCCTTTCTAAACCACACTTCAATTCAGTTGTATTTTTGAATAATTAAGCTTGAAAAAGGAAGTCTAATGAGACTAATGGTTATCAAATTACTAGATTTTGAAAATCATTGATTTTCTCATTTACACTCATACATGGCTGCTAAAATTAATTTATTTCATTTGCATACAGAGATTGCATTTGCTTTGACTTCCACAATGTTTCTCTCCCGAGTTTCTCATCAAACTTTCAATATTCATTTTCATAAAAAGGCAAGTGATCCTTTAACTATGCTCATTTGCATAGGAACTGAGACATTATCCCTCATCTAAATAAGGACTATTTTAATTATCCTTTTTGTTTGAATATATTCTATCCCAAAGTGCTTAGATATTTCAGCTGTGCTCATCACCATGGTATCTGAATACCTTCCAAAAATTATAATAGAAAACTCTAACATTAAATTATTTCAAACCTTTTGCTTTTTCTTAGAAGAACAATTGTCTTTCTCTTTTCTACCACATCAGTTAACTAAGTAATTTTTCTACCCCTTACTAATTTTCCGCTTTCTGCCTCATAACTTTTCTCCTGCCACTTCTCTCACTCCCTGTTTGAATGGGAAGGCTAAGCTTTTTACGTGTTTGGGAAAGGTTAAGGTGCCAAATGACTCATCTTTCCCCTACTCTAAAAAGTAGCACTAACAAAAATGTAGATTCTTTCCAAGAGGACCTATCCCTAACAGCAAAGACAGGAATATAAAAAGAAATGTAGATAATGATACATCAGTTTAATACTAGTGAAATATGTCAATATTAACTATTTATCCAGACATATGTCTACTTAGTATCACTAGCCAGCTTCTATCAACAAGAAAGATGCATCATGATCAGTACATTTTTCCCTATCATCTCTCTCTCATACACAATTCTTCTGTTCTGCTAAAGTGCCTACATGGTTTATTCCCTACTTTTAAAGTATGAAATGATGCTCATCACTTCACAAGTATATTGGCACTTTAAGAAAATATTAAAAAGCAAAGATCTGTTTTTAAAGTTTTGTTGCTGTCAGAGTTTTTTTCTTTAAAAAAAAAATTTTGTCAAATTATTGACAGGAAGTTAGATCAAATAAGTAGAGCTGAAATTATGTTCTGAATTTGGTGCCTTTGTGGCCATTCTAGTCTCTACTCAATGAAGGAGCCTCTGCAGAAAAGCCTTGGAGAGAAGGGTTGGGTGAACCAAATTGGCTGCACCTTGAGGCTGAAGGTGCCGTCTGAGTCTGCAAGCCCCTGGCTGAAAGGGCTCTCCCAGAGGGAATTTTGAAGAGGATTCCTGCCATCAAACAGCAAATCAAGCTCTTCTGCACAAAAAAGATTTCTTTAAGGTTAGTTGAGTGACATCTTGACAGTAGCTGGTTTTCTTCAATGCACAGTTTTATTCAAAAATGTATTTTATGAGAAGAAGAGACAGGGATGTCCTGAAAATCCTAGTCTCTCATGACTCCTGGTACTCTAGTAACAGAAGGTTTTATTGATTGGCCACCTAGTATTAATAAGGAATAATTCAAGTGCATGTCCATCCAGGCCTTTGCCTCTCTGTTAAGAGCAGCACTTTTACTGGGATAGTAACTGTAATGTGAATACATTTGTCTGAGATCTCCTTGAGCCATGCCATTTTGGTGAGGCTTGGTCACAAGTAATTGGGACTTGAATCAGGCCATAAGACCATTTTGGTTTTCCTGGGTATTGATGATCTGTGTAGTAGACGATGTTACTGAAGTTGATGCAAGTCATATTCTAGCTTCAAAGGAACCACAACACTGAAAAGTAACATAGGTCCAAACTTCTGGCATCCTAACATGCCTTTGATGTTCTGGTTTTATGTTGTGTTACTGCTAGAAGTTATTCCTCTCAAGCAACAGGTTAACAGCATGTTAACTTCTAACCAGAAGTACACCTAAACTGGAAATGAGGAGAATCTTTCAAACAATTACAAGAATTCAGATCTTAAAAATTCCATCCACCTAGAGAAATGGAGTTGGGAAATTCTAGCAGAAGTTGGTGATTTTCTCAAGTTTTAATCTCACAGAGATTAAAAAGTCCAAATGATTGAACCACTAAGAAAACCAGGAGCATATTTAATCCAGTAGACTATCTGACACAAACTCTGATAAGAAACAAAAAGTGAAAAGTAGAGCAGTAGTTTAAAACTTGAATATAATTTAAAATGTGTTGAATCATGGAATCCTGACTATTTTGACTGTCCAATGTGAATTCTTGCTTTCCAAATCTTTGTTAATATTTTCTTGATCTCTGTATTATTTTACTTATGACTATATCAGACTGAATACACCCAGTCTGATCCCATCACAGCTAAATAATTTGGTACTTCACTGAGAGACTAGCTGGGAATCCTTAGCTATACAGATTAGCCAGGGAGTCATATTAGACCACAGAAATCAAATTAGTAGGAATAATCTCTGCTGAATCATCTCTACTGAAATTATAGATGTGAACAGAATAAAAAATAAAAAATGTGTCTGCCTTGTCAAAGGAGAACATTTCAAAAATACTCCTTTGTCACTGTCTGCACTGGTTTTTAATATTATCATCTGTACTTACACTGCAATGGAACCAGAGTATGTGAGACCACATTACCTAAACTGAACAATAATTAGTATCAGATGGTCATTTTCATTTTGGATACACACAGGTTAGTTCTTAGAAAATCATCCATATAAATGATGTGCCACAAAGGCAGACTGTATAGACTGGAGCACAAGCCCTATGAGGAACGGCTGAGGGAGCTGGGATTGTTCAGCCTGGAGAAGAGGAGGCTCAGGGGTGACCTTATCGCTGTCTATAACTACCTGAAAGGAGGTTGTAGTCAGGCAGGGGTCGGTCTCTTCTCTCAGGCTCCCAATGACAGAACGAGAGGACACAGTCTTAGGCTGCGTCAGGGGAGGTTTAGGTTGGCTATCAGGAGGAACTTTTTCACAGTGAGAGTGATCCCCCACTGGAATGGGCTTCTCAGGGAGGTGGTGGAGTCACCATCCTTGGATGTGTTTAAGGATAGGTTAGATGATGAACTTAGTGGTATGGTTTAGATGGTTTAAATGGTTTAGATGGTATAGATGTTAGACTGATGTTGGGTAGGTTGTTAACCTAGGTAAAGGTTGGACTTGGTGATCTCTATGGTCTTTTCCAACCTTATTAATTCTGTGTAATTCTGTGTAGCAGCAATATCAATGATGTACCTGACCACTGTTAGTTTCATGGGTATTTGGTTTGTGTATCATTTAGGAGTTGAGTAACTTCTTAATATCCATGAGTTTCCTGTAGTCTGCAAGAAACATATTTTAGCATTTGTAAAGAGACTGCAGAGAATATCAGTTTGAGTGGCTATATTTTACTGTACTAAACAAAAAAAAAAAAAGGAAAAAACTCACAAAACTTGTTCCTATAAATATAAACCTAAACTCCTGATCTCCTGATTCAACCAGACACATGAACATATGTGAAACCTTAGGTTCTGAATTCTTACTATTGACATTTAGATTAAGAATGTTGCATAGATCACTTTTAATTAATGAGATTCTTTTCCCTATGACTCTCATGTATCCTTGCAGTGTGGGACATGCCCTAAGCCAGATTTCTACTAGATTCATCTGAAGAAAGACCCTGGAGATCTATTTGTATTTTTTATCAGAGATTTTGGCTGTATTCTTAATCAAAATTCATGTTAAGATATAGCCATAGAAATGTCTAGATGGACATTTGTGTTAAGGGTTTGAAAATGAAGTTTTCAGAGGGAAGGGAGAAAGGAAATGTTTATATTGTTTACTTGTTTATTCATTTGTAAAACCAGATTTTTAAAAATCTGAAAGAAAACCAAAGTCTCGGAAATCTGCGGAGCTTCTCCCGCCTGTCCTCTGCAGCCGAGCAAGGGACCCGGCAGCGGTGGAGTGACATGGACAGAGCCATCCCTCCTGGCTTACCATTGCAGTGGACAGACCAGGAGCTCAGCATGCTGGTAACCCGCACTGCTGGCGTTGAGCCCCGGTTTCCCATTGTCTCAGTTACAAGTGGGATACAGCGCTGTGGTGGGAACAATCAAGTGGGGCAGTGTGCACGCTCAGAGCTGGGACACTGGCCCCAGTGAGGCACTCCATTTTTCCTGGTGGATCCCAGCTCACTGCGGCAGGTGGGATGGAGCAACAGAGGCAGCACAGCACTCTGATCCTCCCGCAGTGTATACCAGCTCACGACAGCAGGCTGTGGGCTGCACATGGAGAGTTTCCCTTGCCGCCCATGGGCTCTCCAGGCTGGAGAGGGCGGCAGTGCCTGATCCTGCCTGGCACCTTGCAGGGGCTGCAGAACAGCGTGGCACCTCTCCGCTGGCCACGAAGCAGAGTGCACAGAGGTGCTCCTGCCATTTCTCTGATTTTCCCATGCTATGGTGTGGAGAGGCATGCCTCGGGCTGGTGGCTGGTGTCCCCATCCCACGCTCCCACAATGGCGGCTCAGAGCATGGGCAAGAGAGGTGGCCAGCAGCAGCAGATCTGCGGCAGCTGTGCCGCGCTGCCTCGGTCCAGGGGCAGTGCGGCCAGCCCCCCACACCACTGGGCGTAGTGGTGGGCCCATGGCCCCCACCGCCTGTGGCGGGTCCCTGCAAGAAGCGAGTGCTCCACAGGCAGAGCTAGTGGCGCCCCCAGGCCCCAGCCACATGGCATTTTGGCAGGAACTGCCATTTTGTTCAAAGTGCCAGATCTCAGGAAAAGAGCGAAGCCCAAGTCGACCAGCCAATAAGAAGACAGTGTGGCCGGGAAGAAGAAGCCAAATTCCCACGGTACTTCCAAGGCATAAAAGCCTGAACACAGAAGTCCTGCTCTCTCTTTCGGCTTTCTGCTGAGCTGAGAGAGGCACGGCTTCCCTCCTCCCAGATCCTGGACTACGCGGCTTGCTTCCCCTCACCTCCATCAGCACAGGCAGCAGCGTGGTGCCATCAGAGCCCCAACTGTAGCACCTGGACACCAACAGCCAAAACGCAAATAGTATCTATCTCCTTGAGTGTCCCTGCGGGGGGGGTGTGCTTTTCACTTTTTGTGTCTAGCAGGAGGCTCTGAGGGATTACATCATCGAAAGCGGCTTTCCTTTCCTTCCCACTGGTCCTCAGCCGACCAGTCGGCTTTGAGGAGCAGTTTCTTTGTTTTATTGTATGACATTGTTGGGTTTTATATTGTGTGTATTTTGTTGAGTGCCTAGTGAGTTCTATACGATCTTTAGTACCCTAAAAAATAAACCTATTACTTGCTGTTAAATCTATTCAGTCTTTCATCACTGTTGCACCCCCTAGTGGTTCAAACCACCACAATTTGAAAAAGCAAAGAAGGTGGAGGGTTTAGTCATTTTTAAACACAAATATACTTTTCTGAAAGCACATTGAATTAACCTTCTTCATAAAAAGTCCATGATAGCTGAAGGAACAGAAATATTTTTTGTTGTTGACAATGAATCTAAATACTTCTTTACATGGTTACTATTAAAAGAAGAGGAATATTTGTTGAGATACATGTGCACACATTTGAATTCACTCTCAAAATAGGTGGGTTTTTATTTTACTTTGAGTGAGGATTGACAACACTCACTGCTCATTTGATGAGCATTGCTGAATATTGTTACAGGTAGTAGAAAATATTCTAATATTTGTCTATTCACAGTGTGCTAGACTAAAATATATGCAACTTCATAATTTCTAAACAAAAATGCTTCATATGGGCTTTATGGAGCGAATCACTTGTCAATAGAGTCTCTACAGGCAAAGAAAAGGATGTAGAACAGTATAAAATCCCTGCTTTTTGAGACCAGCCTCCTAATCAAAATTTCATCATTACAATTATGGTAACATGCTGATATCCTAGATCCAAACAAATTTGGGCAACAGACATTTTTATCCAACTTAAAGTCTAAACATTGCAAGTTGATCCCTTTACATCAAGATCAGCAATATTGTCATGAAAGTAACCTGAGGTTTGCTGCTTCAAAAGGCCAGCCTGGGCATTGTTGGGTTGTTGCTTTTGTGAATATTAACATTTTTTCTCTTGAAACCAGTCCTTTTTTGGAAAGGAAATTGTTAAATCCTGAGTATGGTCATTAGAAGCTCTCAGAGAACAAAATGCAGAACTAAATGAAGCATGAATACCATCCAGAAATTGCTCTGAGGATGTATTGTGAGCCATAGATTTTAAACAGTGGATGCAACACTTGTTTAGGGGTTTGTCTGACATTTTTTCAAGGAGAATTACATGAAGGTATGTAGTGGAGAAATGAACCAAGGAATTTTAATTAATAGCTCACTATGTGGCTATTGGTCATCGCGGCTACATACATTTTTATATAAACAATGATTTTGAGATGCAGAAATCACCCAAAATGAATGCTCTGTTGTTATTGAAAGGAGAGAATGTTTTCTGAGTTTATTCATATGGTCATGCTCTTCATTATTATTATCTTAATCAATAATAATAATAAATGTTTAGGTTATTCCATTAATGAAGTGCAGGCATTATGGACTGTAAATTTCTCTTAACTGGGTCAGTTAAGAGAAAAAGTAACGGTGCAATGTTCCTGCAGGACCTCATAAGGATGATGTGTAAAAAGGCATCACAGAGGACAGAAGCACAAATCCATAACAAGGATTTTGCAAACTGCAGCGTGTACTCCCCCACAGCTACTCTGTGCTCTGACATTTTCCACTGCACAAAGGACGGAGATTTCTAGCAAGGGCAGCATCATTAAGGACCCTTGGCTCTGATTCAACGTTCCTCAGAGGCTCAAGCAAACCCTTATTGCAACGGAAAGCAACAGTAAGTGTAGACATCTTGAAAATGTGAAGGGAGAGCCAGGACTAAACTGGGTTTTTCTTTTCCTTATGGCCTCCACGTTCACCTCCAGGAGAAACACAAATTATTTCAAGATTTTTACAAATACGCAGTCATACCTTGGCAAAGAAATCCCATCTTCCTAGCATAGGACACCTAAATAAATGTAGATATCTGCTGAAGATGTCTAAATTCCCTTTTGTAGTCACTGGAGAGCTGGTTAGTACACCCAGCAGAGTTACTCAATGCAGCCTACAGCAGGCAGGTAAATTGCATCTAAATTGCTCTTTAGACTTCTCTGACAGCACTGTCATTCTGCTGACTCTTCCAGCAGAAGTAGACACAGTCGGTGCAGACACTTAGATATCTTAAGATGGAGGCAAAATCTTCTGCTGACAGCAGAAAACTAACCATCAGGCCATAGGCTGTTCTGATTATTGGTGTAAATCAGTACTGGGGCAAGAGGTTTTAATCCTCCCTTTACAATCCCCCTTTATCCTCATTTTACAGAGGATAAATAAGAAATCATTATACAATTGAGAGATAGATAAATAGATTTGTACTCAAGCTCAAAGAGCAATTCAGAAGGCTCTTGAGGTAAATAAGGATCATATATTCCTGCTAAAAAGAAAAAACACTGTCAGGGTTCCTTACCTTCAGGAAATGTAGATTAGTCTGCCACAGTTAAAGAGGATGGTCAAGAAAAAAAACTAGAAGAGGAAGAACAGAAATATTAAAATTAGGCAAGCAATGCAAAATATGTTAAGTGCTCACTTCTACAAATAATCAAGACAAGTTAACTGCCCCTGCCATTTTTTAAATGGTATTTCTCTCCAAAGAAGGAAGCCAATTTTAATTGGACGACTTTGGTGGTGGTGGTTGTGTTTGTTTATTTAAGTTAGGCTACAGATTCTTGTCAGCTGCTCCTAGGAGCAAAAGAGAAATGTTGCCTGCTTAACATCTGCTGTCAGATTGTGTTGCCTCTGCTATCAGAAATGAATGCAGAAGACCAATTCAAGTTCCTGTCAGCTGTGATGCCTTTTGGACATATTTCAATCAAGCAGCAGGCTTTTCTTTACACTTAAAGTATCATTAGAACAGCTAAAGTCTTAGGGAAAACACATTTTGATTGCAATTGTAAACTAATGTCTAATTCATTTAAATTATCATGTATTAAGTAAATATTTAAACTACTTTGAGATCCATCACACATAATTGTAGCTCTGCCTTGAGTTTAAATATTTCTCCCTCCTCCAAATTCCAATCAATAGGAAGCAAAACATCTTTTCAAGTTAGTGCTGCAGCAATGTGATATGTCAGAGTAAAAACCCACGAATTCTCATTAATAGTTATCTGATATTTCACATATTAACTATTGATGGTTCCCACATCCCACAGCTGGGATAAAAGTTAATGATAAAACAGAACAGATACTCCAGACATTTTGTTTCCATCTGATATGCCAGCTGAGATCGGATTCTGCTGATCCCATGCCCAGCCAAATCTTTAAGGTGCCCCTGGGCCTGCTATGCATGCTATTCATGTCAAACAATTGTCACAACAATCTGAAATCCATCACAGTGACGAGTAGTGACGAATCAACCTTGATGTTTGAGAAAGGGCTGTATGGGCTCCTGTGTGAGTCACCTTTTTCCTATCCAAGAACTCCAACAACTGCAGCACTCTCATCTTCCACAGAAAAAGAAATAAAATGTTATGACACCTATTCTAGTAATGTAATTACAACATTTGGTGTTCTCCCAAAGCCTCTATTTCTAGAGCCAAGTGATAAGCCAAGTATCTCAGTTTTCAGTCTCTGTCACAGAAGCTTCCAGGAGAAAGCTTGGAAATGTTATGCTACTCCTGCGGGCTCATAAACCAAAGGCAGATAGGAGTAGTTAATAACACTTTCTCATTTCTAAAGTTCATTATTTTAAGCCTGTCACATGCCTTCAGATCACAGTATCACAGTATCAACAAGGTTGGAAGAGACCTTAAAGATCATCAAGTCCAACTATAATCTAACAGCCCATCATCTAGACCATGGCACCAAGTGCCTCATCCAGCCTACTCTTGAACACCTCCAGGGTCGGTGAATCCACCACATCCCTGAGCAGCCCATTCCAATTGTGGACCACCCTTTGTGTGAAAAATTTCTTCCTAATACCAAGTCTAAACCTCTCCTGATGGAGCTTGAGACTGTGTCCTCTTGTTCTGTCACCAGTTACCTGAGAGAAGAGATCGACCCCCGCCTGACTACAACCTCCTTTCAGGTAGTTATAGACAGCAATAAGGTCACCCGAGTCTCCTCTTAGATAGTCTATCTTATTATATAGTTCAGCTACACTGGTTTAAGTTCCAATGTTGATGTTAGTGTCCACTTCCCTCGTCTGCAAAGGGACCTCTCCTGCTGTGAGATAGCCCTTCCTGGGCTAAAAATCTGTTGTGCTGCCTCATCTGACATCATTTAATCTGCCAAATCTGAAGTAGTCAACCGACTTTGGTTTCTGGTTGAGCAGCATACAGCTGATCCTTTCACAACAGTGGGTGCCATGTTATTTTCTTTTCAACTTATGTCCAAAGTTTTCATCAAATCTACTTCAAGATCTACTACCTTCGGCAGAGAAGATGTGTCAGACCTAGCCTACGTGGCTTACTGGGAAAGAGTAAAAGTAAAGTGATTGCATGGACTGGAAAGGAGGGTGGGTAGCCTCAGAACAACTGTGTTCAAACACAGAACTGCAGCTGCAAAGAGGAAAGGAGTATTCTTTTCTCTATGTCTAGGGGCAGGAAAGAAAAAAACATAATGAGCTTAAATGACAGTGCAAAGAAGAAGCAAGAAAAAAATTATGAGCTTGGTATAATTGACTTCCTGGGAATGCTATGAGGTATCTTTAGAAACAGGTTACCTTAATAACTCACAAGAGTCAAACGTGTCAGTGATCTAGGGCAGGAAGACTGGAATATATGATTTCTTGAGTCACTTTAAGCCTTACTTCTCTATGACTTTATGCACAGACTATTTGTGAACTGCACATGGTAAGTGGGACAGGTCCCAGGTACATTGGTCTAAGAGAGAAAGTGTTAGGGGGGCATGTGAGAGTTGTGCTGACCAAGCATCTCTCAAATATGGAAAGCCTAGATTGAGATTTGCAAGCCTAGACTGAGATTTCTGCAGTTGGTAACAATAACATACTAAACTAAACCAAAAGAATTTAAATATTAAATTGAATTTGGATGTTCTGCTTTGTAGTTCAGGGAAAGAAATCCAGTAAAAAGCCCCCTGCACTCAATTTTTATGTACATGACACACAGAATAGAATTTATGTCACTGTATTAAGCTTTTACAATTCCTAAAATGTTTTTCTATAAAAACTGGTGCATCACAAATTAATTGCCGTCCTAAACTTCCTGCTAGAGGCAGTGCTAAATGAAAGGAAATTAGGAAGAAAAAAAAAAAAAAAAAGAGAGAGATTTAAAGTCTTGTAAATTCCAGACCTTCCTCAGCAGCAGGGCACCTCAGAGTCTCAGACATGAGCAGCTTTTCCACTCCGTCTGGGAAGAAGGATGGGGTGAAGGAAGGCAGTGTGCTATCTTCACACTTGACAGTTTATTTCAGTACAGAAAGCAGAAGGATGCTGCAATGGTTATGTTTCAGAATCAGGCAGGTGCTGACAGGACATTGGGGTCCCTGACTGGCAGCAGTGTGCCCTGCAGGACCTGTTCTCCCCTCCAGCTCCCAGCTGCTCCCAGTAAAGACCATGCTGGGCACAGAGCTGCACAACGCATGCAGGGCCACACTGGCTGAACAGAGCTGTCTGCAACTTCAGCGGCCTCAGGTTGACAGATTTATTTTTTTTTTTAGTCATGTCATATTTTTTATTTACGTTCACCATCTTCACTTCTTAAAAATTGTGGATCTATATCTGAATCACTGCCCTTCAGGCTTTAAGCGCTCAAATTCACAATCTGTTCAGCTCATTACAAAGAGCTAACACTGACATATATTCTTTTTGGGTTTTGTTTTTTTCTTATTCTAACCAATGTCTGTCTTCAAATTGTGATGAGTAAAACAGGAGGTCTCTTTTCAGGATGACAGGGAAATATCTAGAATATTCCCCAAAGGAATAAAGCAATTCTCTGTTACTTTCTTGAAGATGGAGAAAGCAACAAAACAAAGAGAACTTCTCTTCCTGGTGTGGGAGTACTTTCATATTCTGAGAGCTGGAATCCAAAAACCCTTCCATTCAATTCAGATTTTGAAAAGATGGATTATCTTTTTCTCATCTGGGATTACCGCCTCCAAGGTCCTGTAGCAGCAGAGTGGCAGGGTAGGTCATAAGGAGAAGCCAAAACAAACTTTCAAGACAAACTCATTTGTAACTTTTAGCTATGAAGAATAACTCATTAATAATGTTTTTTTAAAAAATCAGCAGCAGTGAATGGAAAAGGAGAGGATAAATACGGTACATGCTGAAGAACTAGGTCTTTCTGCTCTGCTGACTCACAGCTTAAACATGGTATAAGTCAGGTGACATTACCACAGTGATAAATCTGATCTGTATCTACAGAAGAAGAATCCTGAGCCAATCTTTTCCTGAATCCTGAGGAAATCATTGCCATATGTGAATATTTTTTAGTGGTGCCTTCTGACAAAATACATATTTTCCATTCTTTATTGAGCTGTTTATCTAGACTATAATTATGATAAACTTCTCAAATGATTCATTTTTCCAAGATTCATATGGAATAAATTAAAAATCAGTTTCCATAACAAAAATTACTTTGTTTTAGAGCTATGAGATATCCCTCTGCTCTTCCTTTCAGACAAGCTTCACAGCCAGACAGATGCGAACAGCCCCATTTGTGGCTTCCCAGAACACAGCTGCACATGCCAAAGAGGCAGCACCACTCCTCCGTAAGGCTGCAAACGGTCAGGCACTGCCATAGAGAAGCTCTGAACCACTAATGCAGTGTAGTGAATGCAGCAGGATACCATAAATTCACTTTTTCCATTCCTTTAAAGGTGTTTTACTCCTCAGTGAAAAAGGGAATCCATCTGACTCCTAAAAGAAACACTGAAGAATGGGAAAAGGCATTTTCTTTGTACACCTATATAGTCTTGGAGTACTCGAATGCAAGGACTAGAGATAATCTAACGGACTTCCAAGAAATTTTTGGCTCAATAATGGATATGAACATACATAGCAGGTCTGTTTGTGCTTCAGCTGGGTATCTATCTTTTCAAACCAGCTTAGGCTGCCTGACAGTTCTTTTTGTTTTCATTTGAAGCTTGGAGAAACTTTATGAGATTTCACACTTGTCATCTTTTGTGCTACCTGATTTTTTAAAAATTGATGGCCTTTTAAAAAAAAAAAAAAAAAAGAAAAAAGAAAAACAACTGTCAAATAACATTTTTAAAAACGTAATTGCAAAGTTTTAGAATTCTGTGTTTTGCAGGAACCCTGTGTGGCAAAAGAATGTGGCTTTTGTTAAGGATAAACATCATTTATTCATTTTTATTCTCTGTGAAATACACACCCTAAAAATGTACAAGTCTTTGACAAGTAGTAGTTTACACATACTTCATAAAGACTTGCCAGAGTTTAACAGCTAAAATTCCCAGACAGTCTGTCTTCATTTGGATGTCCGAGCTCCTTACAAATTCTGTATATGCTGAATTGTATGTGCTTCACAGTCATTGGAAAAATATTTCTTTTTTAAAAAAAACAATAATATTTTGAAGCACAGGTTACAGGAATAAAAGCAGGTTTTTTTCTGTAATGGCTCTCCCCACATGTCCTGAGCTGGAGCAGCCATAGGCATAGGGAGTTGTAGGCACAGGGAACTGGTATCCCTTGCAATCTCAATCTCTCCACTGCTGAAACATAGCATCACTTAGAAGGGAGATACCAACCTCCTGTTGGAGAACAACAAGAAGCAGAACAAAGGCTGTCAGAAAAAGGAAGTATGTAGAAAAATGTGGATTTTTGTAAAGGAGAACATTAGGTCTAGATGTTGTCAAGGAATACAGACTGGGCCTAATCCGTGGAAATACAGAACCGTGGAAATAGTTTGGTTTGGAAAGGACCTTTACAGGTCATCTAGTCTGAGCCCCTGAAATGAGCAGAGACATCTTCATTTTGATCATGTTGCTTAGAGTCTCATCCAGCGTGATCTTGAATGTTTCCAGGGATGGAGTATCTACCATTTCTCTGAGCATCCCTCTCATAAAAAATCACTTCCGTATATCTATCCTTAATCTGCCTTCTTTTAGTTTAAAACCATTAACCTTTCTCCTATTGCTACAGGGTCTGTTAAAAATTCTGTCCTCGAGCCTGTCTGGGAAGGATCCAGTGCATTAGAAAGCCTGGAAGAGGGATAGAGTATGGCACACAGTAAGGTGTGCTATAGGTCCAAGCAGTGGTCATAGTCACACTGATGGAAGAGATGGGACTGTTTGTGTGCAAAGAAACTGTGCTCAGGAGTGCACAAGGGATAGGATGAGGACCCCACTGCAGAGACTGGATGCCAGTGCAGTGGAATAAAGGTCATGGAAGGAGATTTGAGGTCTGATCAAGACTGGCTGAATATTTGGTGAGGGAAAAGTTTTGGGAAAGGAAAAAAGTGAGAATGGGATAAGAATTCACTTGGATTTTCTCAGTTTTCTATGGTGTTATGTGAAGACCTAGGCATTCGGTTGGAACAGGACTGGAATAGGACTTGAAAAGGACTGGAAAGGGACTGAAACAAGATGAGGCAGGCCAACAGTTATGCTCAAGGAGCAGAAAAACTAAGCACAATCATCCTCAGAGCTACTAAGCCCAAAATGTTTCAGCTCAGTCCTTTGCCAACAAGATATGCCATCCCCTGCTAGTGTACATGTGTGAAATTTGTACCATCCCTCTTACATCCAGCAGCCAAGTTCTGCCAGATGCAGTACTGATATAAGCAAGTAAGCATTGAGTTACCTGTATGGGACAGCACAAAGGAATTGCTCGGAAGGGGAGATCAGCTCCAGCCTCTTCAATGTGAACACAATCTGATATTATTTATTTCTCAAACTTCAGGAAAAGATCATGAGATTGGTGAGCTAGATGATCCTCCATTAGTTGCAGTGCACAGTCTGGACCCTTACCTCTCCTAGGACACTTCTGCCTCTTCCTGAGCTTTGGAAATGCCACAAACCCTGTAAGGTAACGACCAAAGTCCTGGCATGGTCACTACTGGACGAGGGGACTCAACCCATTAGTATGATCTCTGGATCAAGGACAAAGCAGGAGGGCCAGAAAAAGATTGGCTGTAATAGGTTGATCCATGAAGAAACTGAAATCCATATCTGTGCAATGGGAAGATGGTCGTGCAATTTCTTAGTGTTCATGGTAGATTATAACAACCTTCATTCAAATGTTTTCCATTCCTCATATGATCTTTGTGTCAGAGGCAGGGATGAAGTCCAGTTCTCCTGAATGACATCCATGTACCTCAGCCACCAGACAACCCGCTTTCTCCCTGCTGTTCCCCACCTCATTCATCTCACATCTTCCAACTTGTACAACAAATGAGTCAAGGAATTTAACAGACAACAGATGCCTTCACAACACAAGTCTGATTCATCCCCCTGGCAGAATAGGAAAAATCATATGTAACTATTTAATTCAATACTGTAACCTTAAGAAACTCAATGGAAAACCACAGACAACATTAATTCTGGTATTTTGTTAATTTTTGAATCTCTGCATCTGCAACCCTAGAAATGTTCTTTTAAGGGTTGTTGGACACTGAGTGGGATTTTTTTTCTTTTTTTTTCTGGTACAATCTAGATTAAACAGCATCACATAAAATCAGTTTTAGAATTCCTGGGCAACAAGAGCATAGAGGTTCACTTGGGTTTATCTTTTCTGATTCACTATGTAAAAGTCTGAAACTATTAACTTACTGTAGTTCCATCTGGAAAGATAGTCTCTGATCTCACGTTTTCTCGGAGCAGCATTCCTGGGCTGCCACCTTCCCACTGGACAGCGACATGGGGGCGCCACCCCTCAAAGAGATTTCAGCACGAGGCAAGATGGCATTACCACCAAAAATGCCGCATGCCCCTGGCCCCCAGGGCCCGGGGGTGCCAACAACTCACCACCCACAGGCATCCCCAGGAGGGCAGCTGGAGTGGCCGCCACAAGAGCTGCCCGCCCCAGCTGTCACAGGAGGGGCTGCTGTCACTGCACGCCTGCTGCCAGTGCACTGCCGGCACGAGGGCACCCGCCGCTGCTGCGGGGACCTGCCGCAGGCCACTGGGTGCCATGGGGGCCACCCCACCCTTGGCAGGGTAGCTGCACTGCCCCTTTCTGCTGACTGGGGCTGGGGCAGCGGTTGTGGCATGGCTCCTGCTGCCATGGGGCCACCCAGCGCCACAGTGACGACCACGGGGTTACACCTCTGGCTCCCAGCCCTGCAAGTTGCCAGGACAGGACCAGCTCCCACTCGGGGCAGCCACCACTGCCATCCTGGCCCCAGCTCCAGCCCAGCATGCATCAGGAGGCGTGTGCTAAGTGGCAGCAGGGGCAACACAGAGCAGGCAGAGAAATGCAGAACCCACGCTGCACAGACTGGGAGTCCTGCAGAAGTGGCAGCCACTGCCCTGCCAGCACCAGGTTCGGTGGCAGCATCCTTGAGCGGCCGCCGGGCCCAGCAAGGAGTGGTGGGAATGTAGGGCCGGGGTTCTGCATTTCCACCCGTGGGACAGGTTCACCCGTATGTGGGGGTCCAGTGCCGTTGCCCAGAGACGAGATCAGCTGTCTCATCCTGACTCTGCTGTTCAGGGCCGTGCCAGCCCGTCCTGCACAGCACGAGAGAAGAACCCTGCTCAGCGGGAATGAGCCTGGCTCTGCACAGCACCCATGGATGGGGCGTGAGCCCACTCTGCACAGTACCAGGCATGGGGCATGAGCCCGGCCTCAACTCGCTTCCCTTCTCAGGAAAAAAAAACAAAATTAAAAACAAGTTTAAAAGGTATTCCCCCTCCTCCCAAGACAAAACTGCTTCCTAATCCACTACAAGTAGACATTTCCTTCCTGACTACAGATATACACACTGATTTTGATAATGAGCTACAAAGATTTTCCAAGTATCAGTGATAAGGGTATGACTTCCAAGCAAGCCCTTAAGGTGTCTCTAATTTAGAGATGTCTCCCCATACTACCATTCATCCTTCAAGTATTTTGAATAGAAAATTCTCCATCAAATAGATATGAAGGAAATTAAAATATTGTGCCCTATCTCATATGGCTAGGCTTCTTAAAGCTTCTTGAACTGCTAGTTGCTGAAGAAATGGAGACAGAGAAAGGACTATACTGACAAGATCAGCCTCAACTGTAGCTGGCAGCCTGTACCTGACCTACTGACATGGGCTGATTTGGATCCAAAGTCCTATCAACCAGTTCCCAAAGAGGGCCAAGATCACAGCACAGTAAGCAAGTATGTATGATCTTGTCCACTCCTTGATTATGAAAGGCACAGAGGAGTTATTTCTACCATTATTTGCTATTTTAATGTGTCCCTAGTAGTAATCTAGAAGACCATACAGCGCCAAAAGACTTGATACACTCTTCATACACTCTGAGACGAGATCTGTATCCTCTTTCAGAGAAATGCTTGAGACCCAAGTTCCAACTGTACAGCCAGAAGGCTCAGAGCTTGGAGAAAGCTCATGAACACTCCTGCTTTTTCACATTTGACTTTATTACCACATCCCTTCCACTCACTCTTATTTAAATGTCAGACAGAATTTTAGCACAGAAATGGGCCAGAGAATTTCAGATCCAGATTATGTCAAGGCTTCTCAGCAAAGGTTGGAACTTCAACATCTCAACTATCAACTTATGGGTCTTCAAACTCGAACAGATCTTTTAGTCTGTCATGCAGTGTTTTAGTAACTCAAACTTCTATATTTTCTATTAGTTTTTTAGTTCTGCTGGAAATATTAATAAATTTCCATAAATGCAATGCTGTTAAAAAAGGGCCATCATTTCATACATATACTCCTCATTAAAGAAAATGAAATATCAAGGAAATATCAAGTCAAGAGCAGAAAGGCATCAAAATACAATTTCTAGCAAATCTTCAGCATGTCTTTCACTGACTCTTATAATTTTACTTTCAGGCACATAGGGTGTAGGTACACCAAGTGCAAATGTCATCAATCTACTGTTTACAGTCTTTCTAACCTGAATGGCTAATAAGTTTAACACATTCACTTTTCAGTACAAATTAAGCCTGTCAGAATGGCTCACACTTCTATCTAAAGGAAGTTCTAAACATATTTAAAGGGAAATTTAGCTGTCAAAGTCAGTTAGTTTGTTGGGGTAAGAGGAATCCCATGTTTCTTTGTAGCCTTTCAGAGAACATGGTATTTGGCAGATTACAGACCTATTCAAAGTAAGTGGTTTTAAAACTTGTTTGTGTATGTTTGTGGGTGTGAAAAAGAGCAATTGCATTCTCTGGAGAGCAATTCTGGAGAAGTTGAAGGTATACTTCTTTGACCTTTATTACTAGCTAGGGCTTTTCTGTAAGTTTGTGAGGTCTGAGGAAGAGCTTGCATGCCCACTTTTTTCTCCCCAGTTATAGAAGATGACACACTGAAAAACTTTACTCTCCATACAAATCTTGCTTTGCTGGTGTCCCCAGTTATAACACTACTGCATCTTGCATTTCAAGATCATTTTTCATTGCTAGTTTCTGAAATGACTTACATAAATATTGGTGCTCAGAACGATCTTTTCCTGAAAAAAAGATCTAGCAAAGCAAAAATCTTGTAAGCTAAACATGGCTGAAAGCCAAGCAATTCTGCTTTATAATTTTTCCAACTAACGGGGAAAACGTAGAGCAATGAAGAAATTCTTCATCAATATAATTGGTCAGCTAGCTAAGAATCAAATTTTCTATTCATTATTTCAGTGGACTTATTCTGAGCAGTTCTTCATGAGTCTTTGTGAAAGAGATCTTCGGAAGATGAAATCATGAGCCGAGAACACAAAGCAAGTTAATTACTTCTCCTGACATTAGTATACACCATATCCCATTGTTATGGGTTTGAAATGGGGGTTTTCTGGGGAAGGGGGGGAAATGTTTGGATTTGTTCGCATGTTAGATAAAACCAGGGTTTTTTTAGACATGAAGGAATTTGAAGTCTTGGAATCTGTGGAGCTTCTCCTGCCTGTCCTCCGTGGCCGGGCAGGGGAGGACCGGAGGATGCAGCAGGGTGGAGTGAGGCCAGGACCAGGTCCAGGACTGTCCTAGCTGCTCTCCCAGGCTCCTGCTCGCCAGTGTGTGATGGGTGGTGTCTTCCCCACAGTTGTGGCGGCTTAGACCGAGACCAGTGGTACACCCCTAGGAGCAGTGGGCACAGAGCTGCTCCCTTTCTCCACATGCCTAAGTCCTGGCGTTTGCAGGGTTTCTCCCACTCGCTCTCTTGGCGGGACCGCTCCTGCTGCCTGGTCCATGTGGCAGCAGCAGGCAGCGGTGAAGCTCAGTGGCCACACCTGCAGTGCTGATGTCCGCCCTGCACTACAGAGAGCAGGGCTGGGCCTGGCGGTTGCTCAGGCATGGAGCCCGGGTCCCGCACAGCACAGCAGTGCGGAGCAGCGTGAGGCAGCAGTTTCTTCCAGTGGGTGGCTGGCAAGAGACCCACCAGAAGTGGCCGCAGCTGCATGGCCCCATCCCTACACTGTCACAGGAGGCGTGTGGCGGCGCCTGCCCCTCTGTGTGGCCCCCATCACCCGCGGCCGCTCCATGCAGGCAGCAGGGGCCCCGCGGGCGGTGCTGCTGGCCCCGAGAACGCCCTGCGGCTGGCAGCAGTGGTGGCTGGGGGGCCTCCGAGCCCAAGGACATG
>VXBA01000519.1:457718-527743 GCA_013399895.1 Serilophus lunatus | reverse complement strand
GGCGGGTTTGGCAGGGGCCGCCATCTTGCCTATGGTGAAATCCCGGGCAGAGGGACGGCTCCCAATACCACCAACCAATAGGAAGACAGCCTGGCCAGGAAGAGGATTCTGAATTCACGCAATATCAGAAGCACATAAAAGCCAGAACCCCGGAAGCCCTGTCCCTTTTTGGCTGGCTTGCATGGTCCAAATAAATCAAGTGCCGTTCCTCCTAGTCCCTCCCAGCTCCCTTCACCACGCAGCATCATCAGAGCTCCAACAGCAGCACCAGGAACCACCCGGCTGCAACAGTGTGGTATCTGTTCCCCTTGGGTTCCTGAGGAGAGGGTGCTTCTCACTGTTTTTATCTTTCAGAGGCTCCAAAACCAGGATACTATCTTCAAGGCAGTTTTTCCCGTCCTTCCCTCTGGTCCTCAGCCCACCAGTCTGCTTGGAGGAGCAGTTTGTTATTTATTTTCTTTTTATTTTTAATTTTATTGGAGAACATTCTCGGGTCTGTTGTTTTTTTGCCCCATAGAAAATAAACCTGTGTTTGCTGTTGCATCTCTATTCAGTCTTTTGTCACTGTTGTGCCCCATAGTGGTTCAAACCACCACACCCACAAAGAGACATGGGAACAATCCCATGTCTCTTTGAGATCACTATGCTTTATTCAGACCCTCATTTCCCTATTCAGACCTAGAGGCTCACACACTGGATGAATTGTTGCCTAAAAGGCAAGCCAGTAAGTACCAGTATGTCTGTCTCCAACGCACAGACTAAAATTCACAGGTTGAAATCCTGTCAGAAAGTAAGAACATCATTTGAACCATAAGTGCACCAAATCTGCAAAAGATCTGAAGTAAAAAGAAAAGGAAGTAAGAGAAGTCTAAGTCTGGAACATGATAGTGAAAGCTCTCAGCCAGGAGGAGGATGTTGGTGTGGGAAGGATGACTTATTACTAGGGAGGTAAGGGAAAAGCGGCCAATATCCTTGCTGATTTACAGTGGGCGATGCTGCTTTATTCTGAAGGAGTTGGAAAGGAGAGTCCCAAGATCCTTCCCCCAAACTTCACTCCTGTTCTACAGCTGATGTACCTGAACTGAGGTTATTAAAAAAAAAAAAAAAATCTGAGAAATACAGGATGTCTGTGGTGCCAGGAAAGAAGTCTGCTCTATATTCTAAAGACAGACTGCCTTCATCTCCAGGTTATATACATAAGCTTCTTCAATTTACTGCCCTTACGAGCTGCAGGCATGCCCCTTAGGCAAGCTGGATCACACTAAACAGCTGGAACCTTTTCCTAGTTGCCTTGAAAACTTGACCAGTAAAGTCATAGTTGGTGCTGAGTATGGGCCCTGTGGTTTGTATTCTTGGCCTTTAAACACTGATAAACCATCTGGCACTTGTGGCCTTTTGTGGATTTCAGTTCTTTATTCACCATTAATGCAACATGTCCCAGATGCTGCTGGAGATGTAGAGAGATGTCACTTTTGATTTTTCCTCCTTCTTAACATCCCTTTCAAACAAAAGAAAATTTTCCACAAAATATATCTTTGCTTGAGGATCAGGCGAAGGTCACCTTTTAATCCAATAGAGAATTAAAGTAAAATGCATGCTAATGATGAGGCAATTTAACTGAGTTGCTAAAGGATCAAAGGAACTTCTAGCTTGCCACTGTCTGCTTTATCTGTAGGTAGGTAATGCTGAACTCACGCACTACTGAAATTCTTGGATTTTAATGGCACATTTGAACTTTCCATTTCCATTCAAAAGAAGCTAAACTAGCTGGCACAACATTCTTTTACAAGGATAATTTTCAGTTAAAACTGTAGTTTACTTTCAATCTCACTTTCCTTTAAATTTTCTATTTCTTCTCACTAAGAGTGTTAATAGGCCAGTATGGCATAAACAACAGGCCGTAAGAGATTGCCATTAACTAAGCAAAAGAAAAATTGCCTTTCCAAAAGATTATATTAATTTCCTTTTTTGGGAGAAGGAAAATGAAGCTCAGCATCAGTTGAACTGTTTCAGGTCAGGCCAGTCACCATGGCAACAAATTTTTCTGATATTAGCAAGTAACACTCGGGAAGTGTTGTTGGGATAATAGCGTCATGGATCATTTTCATATATTCACTTTAGACTGAGGACTTAAAGAAACTATGTCCTTTTCTTTTGAAAAGAAGAGTAATATAATGCACAAGATACAGATATGCACATAATAGTGAGTATAAAAGAAATCAGGCAATCTCAGTCAGATATAGACCTTGAAAATTTTGGCTGCCAGAAATTCAGATTTTGCTACCTAGTAACCTGATTGACACATATGGCTGTCCTAACCCCTCTTTTCCCTGCTGACTACAATACAACAGTATTTGTCTGCTATTTAGCTATGATAAGATGCACGGATACAGATTATTTCCGAGTGGCAGAATATTGCCTAGAATAGTGACTATACATGAATTGTTTCATTTCTTGTCACATTAGATTGAGTTGTATTTAAAATGTGATGGGTTTGTTTTTTAGCAGGAAGGATAAATATGTAATTTGACTGCACTCGTATTTTCAGTCTGTAATGTCATTCTTTTCACTTTTTTCTTCTGTGGAGGTAGGCATATAACTTCTGAAAATGCTTGGAAAGAGCTGCTTAATGATATGGTGGATTCTTAAGTCTTTTTTGAGATTTTGCTGTGGTTACATGAGATTCAGTGTTGATATTAGGTAGGAAAGCTGATGTTTACAAGGCAGAAGGTCAGACACATCTATAAACTGCAGTAAAAGTAATGAAGATTCTTCCCTGTCATCTAAACTAGGCCAAAATCTATGATTAGACCAAGGGTACTTCACTGATTTTGACTAAAACATTACACTTCAGGATAAAGCAATGTACCACAGGTACATAAATATGTATCTTACACATTTTATAAAGGAGAGTAAAGAAAAATTTCTACTGGATGCCATATTGTGAGGACAGGTGAACCAAATTCTGATTTTTCTTTCATTCATGTAAGCCTTGGGGTGCCAAATGAAACTTCTCAGGATTTACAAGATGGTAAAATGAGCTCAGGATATAGCCCAATATATTGCATGAGGTAATGCACACCCATATATCTGGCTGAAGAGTTTCCTTGTGGCCCAGGGAAGAAGGGTTCAGCCTGTGCAGGAGTCACCTAGTGAAGCTCTGCAGCCTCTGCTTGCATGAAGTCAGACTAGATAATCAGAGTGCTCCGTTTTGGTCTTGGAATCTATAAAGCTATTAAATGAAAACAAATGTTACTATTAATCAAACTGGTTTTCCTCTGCTCTAGCCCACTGAGTTAGTCATGATGAACCGGCCTCTCCAGACATGGCTATTTTGACTGTTTGGTGTAACACTGGAATGAATTAAAGGCACAAGATGTGTAAATTTTTCAGCTTCACTTTTGCATTTGCTGCAAGTGAAATCCTGAAAACCTTACACATTTTTATTGCTTAGGTAAAACTCAGATCGAGTTAGAGCTTTGGAAGGTTTAATTTCAAGGACTGGATGCAGTAGATGTTGTTAGACCGAGTAAGATGCAGCTGTAGTGGAGACACATAAATGTCAGCTGCAGCCAGAGAATTCATCACCCATGTGGACAGAGTTTAACCTCCTAAAATGGAAACTAGATGCATCAGTTTTGTGTAAAAGATTTAATTATTAGAATTGTGTAACTGTAAACAGGATACATGTCACATATTTTTACCTAGATCCTGACCTCCTAACATATTTAGCATGGTCACAAGCTATGTCCATTGAATGCTGCAAAACCTGAGACCTATCTGTGGGATCACAAAGCACACAAAAATAAAGATACCCTACACAGTAAAAGTAATGATCCTACACAATTCTATCCTGAAAATAATTATCTTCAGACATATTAGTTGTTCAGTATAACGGTTCCATTTCTTTCAGTGAATAAAAAAATAGAAATTGTTAAATCTGAAATTTTGAGTAGTTTGATAAGGGTTGACACCACACAGAATGTACACGCTATGAGATAAACACACTTTGTTTATAAAGTTTTGTATTTGTTATCACATAAATCCTTGGAAAATAGGATTTATGGAGCTGAAGTTTTGCTGTATGTAATGTAGATTGTTTATTGTGGTCAATACAATGATTGGAATAAAGACCTTTATACTGAGGATAATCTTGTCAAAGAAGTTTTCAGATCTTATTTTCCAGACAAGATATAAAGTGAAAATAATGTTCTTCATTCTTTTTAGCTTCATATATCTACCAGCCCTTACTATTTTGAATCACCATAATGGAGTAAGAGTAAGAAACTTTAGGTTCTTCTGAGAAAAAAATAAAAACCAGCAGTCATAAAACTGATTGAATATGAAAAAAATATGCACTGTTTCTTGTTTAAATGTATTAGTTAACGTTAACTGTCATTCTTTAGGTTTGAGCACGTGAATTACCAAACATGATGGTAGAATATGACCTGATAATTTGATAGAGTGAGTTTGAAATGGCAACATTTCCTATGACTTATCAAAACTAGGGATGGCTGATACAGACTTTCCTAACAGATTAAATAAAACCATCTAATATGACTGTCATATAAATGAACATATCATTATATGAATGGCTCCAAGAGTTTTGACATTTGTATTGAAATGACTCCCTGTATTGCATCCTTCAATCTGTGACAAAAGGCAACACTTTGGTGCCCTCATGTAGCTGTCTTGCAATTTTTTAGGCATCATACAGTTTCTGAGATGTCCACATTGTGCTGGGAGAAATGAACCTGCCTCTGCTGAAGATAGAGCTGAAGGCTAGCCAAGATACTCTAGAGCAGGGGTCCTCAAACTTTTTAAACAGGGGGCCGGTTCACTGTCCCTCAGACACTGTTTGGAAAAAAATGAATGAATTCCTATGCACACTGCACATATTTTATTTGTAGTAGTGCACAAAAACCAGGAAAAAATGCAATATTTAAAGTGAAGAATAATTGTAATCAACAAAACCAAATACTATTTCAATGTGAACTATGGGCCTGCTTTTGGCTAATGAGATGGTCAGTGTTAGGTCCCACATCTGTCACTGCTGGTTGTAGCGCGGGGCAGCCCCGGGGGCGAGGGCTGCACTCCGCCTGCCCGCCCCGTCCCGCCGCAAGAGCCCCGCAGAGAGCCCGTGGGACTGCGAAGGGACAGGGGGTGTCCCCGTCTGAGAGAAGATGGCAGACAGGACAGAGGCGGGGGGGTTCTGTAAATACCGGCGGGCCGGATTGAGAACCCTGGGGAGCCATATCCAGCCCGCCGATTGTAGTTTGAGGACCCCTGCTCTAGAGCATCTACTATGGCACTAGGCATGAAATTTCAGTCAGCTGAATTGAGCCTGAGACATCCATGGGTTTGTACAGAATTAGAGATCCATTGGATAAAGTCACCAGAGTCTGGAAAGTGACTCAGCTTGTCTGAGCGTAGACAGACAGTGTCTCAGCAGCCAAACGACATGCTGTTTTTCAGTGACTGCATTAACTAGATCTCCATTGACTGTAACAGGAGTCTAGATACCTAGTTTATATATAAATGGATATACATGGACATGTGAAGTCCCAATTTCAAGTCGATTCCACTTGAATCAACCACAAGGCTCAATACAACTGCCCAAAACATTTAGTGTTGTTTCAGATCATTCGTAGTATCTAACTGCTTTTCAGGGAAGATAAAGGTTTTCTGTACATCCTACATTACAACTGTCATAATTATCAAGATGCTTCAGACACATTTTGGCATATCAGCTGATATTAAAAACATAAGTTCAGGTAGCTGACCTAAGTCCGTAATTCTCTGTCTTCCTTCCATAATGCCTTCAGCAAGTCAATGTGTTCCAGATCTCAAAGACTAAGTACGCTTAAGGCAATATTGGGGACAATTAGGTAATTAATTAGCCAATTGCTCATCCAGTCTGAGTGTTGGGGAAAACTCAACTCACTAGACCCTTTAGTAGATGGCAACCAGCACCCTTCCTGCCTCGTCATCCATCACTACCCTCATTTAATGGTCTTTTAAATTTTTCTTGTACATGACTACATTGACAAAATGGATTATCAGGGGCAACCAACCTCAGACTCCCAGAAGAGGGTCAAATTAATAACTGGGAGGAGGTGTTCCAAAATTGTCAAGGACAATCAGAGTTAATCCTTGAGAGGAAATCAACCCAAGAAGATGAAATCCAAGAAACTGGGACTTTCCTGAGGGATGACAAAAACACTTTAGAATAATGGCCTAATTATTTAATTCTGAATTTCAGTGAAAATCCTATAAAACACCCCCATTAGCACTAAATGAGCTCATCTTGATTAATGTTACTAAAACAATTTCCAAAGGGTTTAATAATGATTAAGACTTTTATCTCAGGTGATAAATTTTTAACATTCTAGCTACATTAGAATAAAGCATAAAAATAAAAGTTTATTTTAATTTTTCTAATTTATTATGTTCCTTCATCCTTCCATCAGACTCAGCTACATGTACATATTTCCACCCTAATCTTAGTAAGTGTGATACAGGAAAACTATGCACTAATTTTCCCACTGTTTTAGTTGGGTACTGAGGTGCTTCAACCTGGTCTTGCCACTAAGTTTGGGCAACAAATTAAGAGTAAGGTTTTTAATCACTCTTCACTGTTAGCAGTATGGGATGGGTTCAATCAGTGAGTCTGACTTGCTGTCTGACTACATCTGTCTCTTTGTACTGTTCTACCTTAGACATCTTCATCAAATACCTATATTTAGGTGGATGACTTCCAGTCTTCAAACCCTGAGTAGGCACACAATTAGAGTAAGAATTGAAGCCCAACTGCAGCCATTAAAAAGATCCCCATTGATTTCAATAGTGAATTTGCCTAGCCTTACTGTACTAGTAATTGAAAAACATGTTTCATAGATTTCACATCCATCCTACAGTGTCCTGCTCTTTGCCTCTAAGAGGCCTCAGAAGAACAAAATTGAAACAAGTAGGGGTTTTGTTTGTGACAAACACATTAAGGAGACAGGACACGGGAGTCCTGCACCACCTGGAAGCATGATGTTTCACATGTGGAGAAGGTTTGTCTTCACCCACCTTCATCCTCACAAAGACAGCAGGGAGAGAAGCTGAGGAAATAACTATAGTGCTGCCATCCTCTGTCAGTGCTGATTATGGACCAGAGCAGAGAAAGTCATATTGCCTTTCCAAGGTAGCTCTGCTGCCACTGCAGATCAAGACCACCAGGAAAATTCCAGCTGCACCATCTGTGGCAGAGGAGCTCTCACTTTCAAATAACTGTAAGTGCTCAGAGCCTTGGTATGTAAGTGCCATTTGCAGAGACCAAACTATGCAGGAAGTTTTTATTTGCATGGGTCAAACATCAGAGTGCACGGCAAACCACCTTCTTTGAAGAACTTCAGAAGTTCTAATCCTTTTTGCTCATATATGTGCGTGCAGGTACCAACTCCTTCCTTCTCTCCATCTCAATGACAAGTGCACAATGGTGTCACTCCAGAGATGTTGGTAACAGTTTTGCTGTTATTCAGGTTCAAATGGTGTGCTGTGCATGTCAGAATACCTTGAGAAGACCCTCAGAGTTCTTACTTTTTTCAAGTTCCTGACACATCCCCAGTCATTTTCTTTCAGTCAGGGGCAAAAGCAAACTGTGACTCATGAGCACTCAAGCTGTATTGCTCTGAGAATGATAACAGGCAGCTTTTCCTTATCTTTTCTGTTACAGGCTCTTCTGGCTGCAGCAGGGCACACTGAGGTTTGCTCTTAGACAGATGGAAAAGGTAGATTTGGCAGGCTTTCTTCTCATGTGCAGTCAGATGAGCTGTAGTCCTTATCGCTGAGTAATTATACAAATATCTCTGTGACAACCCTGGAAAACTGGTGCAGACAGTACCACTGCCCTTCTTACTGCTTTTTTTATACATGGCATCATATACATATACATTTGCACAGGAAGTTCAACCCAAATATGAAGAACTTGACTGTGCAGGTGACTGTGCACTGTAACAGATTGCTCAGGTAGGTTGTGGAGTGCCCTATCACCGGAGATATTCCAGAACCATCTAGACACAGTCCTGTGCAGTGAGCTCTAGGATGACCCTGCTTAAGCAGCTGACCCACTGTGGTCCTTCCAACCTTACCCATTCTTTGATTCTGTGATATCCTCCCCAGGGGTACTGAGTGTGTAGTTCTTGTGTGACAAGGAGATCTGAGGCTCTCTTATCCCCAGTTAGACACAATGTAGAGAGCTATAGGCAGCCTGTGAAAAGCAGACACAGAAATGCTGAAGAGGAAAGAAAAAGGTGGCTTCAACCCTGTTATGTCTCTAGGCCAACCTACTTCCACATATTGTTATCACTTGATCCAAAGTGACCTTTACCCAAAGAAGGTTTTTGATGCTATTTGTGTGCCTGGATATGGAACAGCTCTTGGTCTGTACGAAGGGAAGTGACAAAGAAACCTGAGCCTGTAAATGCAGATCTGTGAACCAAGGAATTTCATTAAGAAAAAAATAAACCCAAGCAGGTTTTAATTTCTTGCTCTGATTGGAGTACTTTTTTAAAAAGTTACTACTAGTTTGTGCGAAACCTCTGCTTTTCCACTTCCTGACATTTCTTCAACAGCTTGAAAGATCTGATATATTCTCTGGAAATGTATAAAATATGAAATGTCCTCAAGTTTCATTTCCTTTCATCCCACATTTTGCAGCATGTAGCCATTATTGGATAGCAATAGGTTTGCAATTTGCTTGTCTTCACAAATAATTTGCGAAATATCCTTATTTGTTGCTGCTGAAAATCCCCCTTGATATTTTGATTAGTCTCTCCCTACAAACCAATGAACAGGCAGCAACACGTGCTTTCTTGCAGCTTTCCGGAAAATATAATATCCTACTTTAGTTCAAAAACTTTGACTCCCGAGGATTCATTTGGCCCCTGATATTTTTCCCTCTGGCTTAATGTAGTCTCTCACTGAGGTCCAGACATTTTTCCCCACACAGATTTAACTTTCTGCCTTGACTATCTCCCCCTATCCAGTTTCTCCTGCTCAAGGGTGTTTTTCTTATTTCCAAAATGAAGATTATCAGTCTGGCAGGTAAACCCTGTACAGCCCACGGGAGTCTGTCCAACCACATCCATATCTGACATTTAAATAGAACCAGGACACAAGAACACATCGTCATCTGAACTGGAGCATGGTTACAGCAGTGCCAGGACCACTTCTGAACTGGATCTGACAGCATCCTCCAAACAGATTCTGAGCACAGCTAAGGAACTAGACCAGGGACTGTTTGCTAGCCAAATTAGATGCAGCCACTCTCTTTTGAAGGCAGAGAGAGTTTAACAGTACAGATATTGCTAGAGGGCTCCAGAAACAGAGAATGAGTTGTCAATAGATGTACTCTTAAGGCCCCAGTGGTCCCTGCTCAGAACCTGCTGCATTTGTTCAAACAATAGCAGGTGTATTGGAGGCTCTTAACTGTCTTGACCATTGAATGCATCTCCAAACTTCAGAAGAGCATGTGCATACAGGAGCCTGTGAACAGGTCCATGAACTCTTGTTTGCAGCTGTCCCTCTTTCAATTTCACTTGGGCACAGTTTCTTCTGAACCCTCCTCCCCATGCCAACAAAATACCCCTCAGTGAGGTTGGCTGTACTGTGCCAAGTGACTGCTGCTACTCAGGTGCTGGTCAATTCCCATTGAGAAGTAATGCTGAATTTAGCTGTAGGTGTTTTTCCCCAATTAAAACTAGTTGGCCTGTGTGCTTTCTGTATGGGGAAAGGGAGTGTGAAAAAACAGAAGAGCCCCATTCAATAGCACAAGCCTCACAAGCAATTAGTAACACAGAGTGGAAAGAAATCATGAACCAAATCATAGGAAATGGCAATGGAGCTACAAAGATGACATCATAGTTTATTGGAATTATTTAAACATCTTAGACATATGTGCAAAACTCAATGGAGAACTTCAAAGCTACAGGCCAGTTAAAATTAGCTTTTCATTCAGGATCAAGTCAAATATCTTTTTGACTTCATACTGGAGTACTTTATCTTTTTATACATGACATCTAAATAAAGCCTCTGTCACAATTAGCTGTGCTGAAACAACCTTGGGTATCATATGATGATGCATATGCTTTAGCTGATGTGCATCCGGAGAGAAAGCTAACCAGAACCACAGGATATTTCAGCCCTCGGGGGGAGGGAAGTGAGCAACTCTGCTGTGGAAAGTAGCTGGAAGTCATCCAGCTTCTCCAGGGCAGTCAGTCATGAATATCCTGCTTTGGCCACAGAGGGGCTGTGGAGGAAGCAGGCTCACAACAATTGGGAAAGGTTTGTAACCACAGGAGTCAAATGAATGAAGCCAAGAGGCTGCCAAGTGATGCAATTCATGGGGAAAAGGGAAAGGAAAAAAAAATACCCATGCTCTCCTCAGCTCCTACACAGGAGCATTCATCATTTACTGTGACCTTCCAGGAATGTGCTGACAGACACAAAGCGTTTTGTGTGACATTGTGCCAGTGAACTGGAATGACTGCTCTCGCAGCATTGTTCCTAACAGCAGGGCACCACCTTCTGGAGGCTGCACAGGCTGTCCCACCACTCCCAAGGCATCGCGGACCGGGCTGCGGGGGGATGATGCATCATTCTTTGAAAGCAATTTAGGATCTAAAAAAAACCCCAAAACAGTGCTCACAAGTCATATTAAAACCAGCCGCTGCCTCAGTTAGGCACAGGCGCCTGAGTGCCTGAGAAGGGTGTTGGAAGGGTGAGGGGTGCTGTGCTGGGAGGTGATAGAGCTGTGGGAAACCTTCCCAAGATACCTTATTGTCTGGGCTGGCTGTCGGACGCCGTTGTGCTGTTCATCAGCACAGGAGAGCCACCGATGGGCAGAGAGAAAAGGGAAAAACTAAAGGTGTTATCATGGAATCACAGAATTGTTTGGGTCTGAAGGAACTTTAAAGATCATCTAGTTAGCTACCAAAATCACTCTGGCAGCAAAAGTGGAATAAAATGGGATGTGGTTGGAGTGGCAGATGTTCTTCCTACAGCTGACTCTGCTGGGGATCCTGCTGCCCTAGGTGCTATCAGTGGGGCTGTAGCACCACAGTGTTTACAGACGTTGTGCTGCCAGTGCAGCTCCACTTCTTTACCAGCAGAAGATGTGACCTGAGAGGTTTAGAGGTCATATCAATCCATGCTTAGTGCAGATGACAGTATCTCATTCTACAGAAATACCTCCAGAACCCTGTTCATTTCCTTGTAAGTGGGGTAAACCTTATTCCCTTGTGATGAGGCAGGCAACAGATTACTGGTTTTGTTATGCCTTCAGTGCTCTCTCTCAGACCCTCTTTGTAGAGTCCATTGCCCTACATTTTCCTACCCAGTCCAGATACTAACCCAGTACAGTGTACCTTTGTTTGAGTACAAGCAGAGTCAATTAGTAGAATGAATTTTATTCTCCCTTGTGCAATGCTGTTGTCCACAATCTTAGACTCATTTAAAAAAAAAAACCAAAACCGCACAAAGATCTGCTTTATTTTACACCTGCAAAACTCTAAAGTCCCAAGACTTTTGATGTCTGACATACATATCTTACTTTTCTGCTCTTATTAAAACAGTCATCACATATTTTAGCTGAAGGGCAGTGCCATAGGCACCATGAACAGAAGTGTCTGGACATCTGGGTATGTCTAGGAGCACAGGCTGTTCACCCTCAGATGAAGGGTGGCTGGGCAGCCAGAATGTTTCACAAATCCTCTTTTTCTATTATGTTTCCTGCGATCATTCCAGCACATCACATTGTGAGAAGGGAGAAGGAGAAGCAATGGAGGGGCATGTGGCATTAGGCTGCCCTTGGCATTGTCATGTCTGCATAGCTGATGACTTCAACTGCCAGGCTGGTACTTCAGAGGATGTAGGACAGCAGGGGAAAAAAAATCACTTTTGGTATGACCCTTGAGACAGAAGAAAAAACACAAAACCATATATTTTATGCCTCACACAAGGGCTACACAGGGGCTATCCTGTGTAGGGCCAGGAATTCACTGTGGGTCCCTTCCAACTCTCAGGATATTCCATGTTTCTACATTTCTATGCTGCCGCTACAGATGTTGTAGCTGCACAACAAGCCTGGCTGCTCTTGGCTGGACCTTGTGCCAGAGAGCATCTGGCACAGTCGGAAGAGGAGTGGAGCCTGCCCAACAGGAGGAACTGTGGGTAGTGAGGGACTGGAGATCCTGGCCATAGCTGGAGCTGCACACTGGGAGTTTCTCAAGCAGACTGGAGTAAGCTTATAAGAAGAAATGAAATAAAACGAGCTGTTAAAAAAGGTAGGAAAAGCTGGTCTCTCCATTGTGTCCTCCACAAATGCGGTGGGTCCCCTGGCTGAAGCCTGTGAGAGAACACATTCAGATGATATGAAGACAGAGACTGGAAAGGTAAAGAGCCAGTACAGGAATGAGTTTAAGATTACAGTCCAGGCTCTGAGAGGTTGGATATGGGAAAATATTTGAAGGAAATAATAGTTGCTACAACGCTTTAATTAAAAGAAAGTAGAAGATGCCAAGATAAACTCACTCTTCTGTCCTTGCCAGGACAGGTGATGAAATGATCCATCAGGCAGAGCTAAAGGATTCACATCACCTCTGTGCAGCACTGTTGCTGTAAAGCTGGGTGCTCGGGGATGTTCAGCATGCTTTAGACAAGCATTTGAATTTCTCACTTCAAAACAAAACATGCTGCTTCATTTCTCACAGCCCAGCTGTAGACCTCAGTCTCCCACTGCTACCATGGGCTGCAGTCACAGGGCTGTTCCCATGCCCCTCACTAGCTTCCTTCTTGGCATCCACTTCTGGGAACAGCCATCCATGTGCCCTGTGTATCTGGGAGTATGTGATCCTGGGCAAGTCACTTATACCCTGCATGCCACGGATAGACTCGCTGGGAAAAGTTCCCAGGGACTTCCTCAATAATTGCCCAGTGGTCTCTTAGAGTGTTTATTGGAAAATGGGAGACAATCTAAGCAAACCTGTAGGAAACATAAATAGATTGGATCTGATCTAAACTGTGGATAACTGCCTGGTTAGACAGAGTAAAAGCTTACAGATATAATTCCTTTAAGAGACTCACTTCCTCCTATTCTATGCTTGATGCAATAGCTGATTTTTATGAGATAATCAGCCAGAGTTCTCCAGTTATTGGAGGAAAGGCTTCAACTCCCAGTGAGCAAGGAAATGCTAAGCCCACCTGGTGTCAGATGGCATAATTTGAGTGGCAGTAATTTGCACCAGTGGGTATAAAAGACAGATCTGACTCTGTATCTGCAAAGGCAACGTAAGTGAAAGACAGTACGTGTCTACTACATAAGAGTCGGTTATGTGGGTTTCTGGCAGCACAGCACCAGAAAGTCTATGAAATACAGAGTATTGTCATCTTGTGTGGGATGTTCACTCCCAGGTATCCCAAGTCTCTTGTGCTTGCAACATCCCATGAATCACTCTTCCCTATATAAAGACAACAGATTTGTGTCCACCTTAGCAAAATAAAGGCTGAATTCCCCTAGCTACTTCCCTGATTTATGCTGAAGATCTGGAGAACTGACACAATGCTCTTTAAAATCAAGGTTATGGCTATCACAATTCATCAGAAAAGCAGGGCTACCACACAGTGGTAAGGAAATGAACACAATGTTTTCCTTGTCATAAACTCAAAGCATATTGCATTCAGTAATTGCCAATTTCTTTCTTCTAATTCCGCACATATTAGGCCATGGAAAATTTGGCAGGGGGACACTTTTAAGGAGGAAATTGCTTCTTAAATTTTTTAATATATTTCCATAACTTCTAAGCTTTTGAAGAGTTCCTGATGAATTAGAGGATCTCAATCTTTAGAGCTGAATTAAACGACCATAAATGGACTTAAATTTCAGATGATGGGTGCTCAGCCATTCTGAAATTCAGGCATTAATACAATGTTTCCAGTTAAGCACCCAAAGTCATTAGTCACTTCTGAAAACCTTGGCATAGAGTAAAAGAGAAAATCTCCAACTGAGCTAACGTATTTCATGTACAGTCTTGTAAAACAAAAACTAGAAAAAATGTCCTAAAGCCCATGAGTGAGTCAATCTCATTCATTGCGACTGTAGTAAGCTGTAAATTATTTTTATTTAATAATAGCTAATACCTGGCTTCTATACAGCTGCTTTTTTTTAATCAGTAGCTATAAATGTATTGTAATTTCTAAATGCAGGGTCTTGGAGCCATTAGCACAAGAATTTAGTCAGTGTAGACAGACCATCATAGCAAAAGAATCCTGCTAAACAAAATATACACCAAAGTATTTGCTCGTTAGAAGACAATGGGAAATTTTAAGCTGGCAAAAATTCTGGTGCCTTTCTCACATATTATTCTCAAGAAAACATTTCTCAGTCAGACCAAAGACAGTTGTGCTCATATTTCTTTCTCTGGTTTCTTTCAGTTCCTCTTACCAAGCCAAAGGGAAGGGAGCAGTATCACAGATTTCAGCATCAGATTTTCTGTCCTGTCCTCCAGACCAGAAAGGCAGGAATTTGCACCATGGTTGCACAGAGACTCCCATGACCACTTGCAGAGCAGTTGTTTAGGCATTAACCCAAGACTGTACCCAAAACAGTGTCCTGGCCCGTAAACGCTAGGAACAGATTCAACAGTCAAGGAGCTAAAATCATCCTCAGCATCACCCTCCTCCTTGGTACCAGTAGTTTGACTGCAAGAGCAGACTCATTCAGGATGTGATATCACCATGTTCCTTCTGGCTAAACTTGTTTTACCATGGAGCAATCTACTGTTAGCCGAGAAATCACCTGCCTGCATGGACATGACCAAGCAGAGGAGCTGTCTGACAGATGGGTCTTGCTCTTGAAAACTCAAAAGTCTCAGCCTTGCACAGTCAGCACAGTCTGGGAAGTGATCAGAGAAGCCAAAGTAACGGCGGTTGTCTAAACACTCACGTTTCATCCAGCAAAAGGTCTGTACCAGATCCATGGCTTAGATAAACCCCAAACTGAGTCTAAGCAGGAGTGAGCTCTACTTGTCTCACCACATTTTCTGTCCGGGACCAAGTTTACTGATCACTCTCATGTGGGGTTGAAAGTGTATGTGAAGGCAGGATGGAGCTGCAAATGGAGACAGTCACCTGGCTGCAGTATGAAGGCCTTATAAAGGTGACTTTATAAGTATTTTTGCCAAGTGATGCTATGCCATGTTTCTGCATAAACCCAGTGCACCATTACTCCTAGCTAAAACTGGCTGCTGGAGTGGGCAAGCTGAGGGTTGTTTTAGGTGGGGCAGCTCCAGTGGTTTCCAAGAGGTTAGTAAATAAAATAAGTTCCTTGTGAAATCTTTGCAGTCAGCCTTGGGGCCACAAGCAGCTGTTGTTTGATTCCTGCCACAACCCCTTAGCACAGCTTCCTGACAACAGAGATACAGATGAGTATACAGGCAGGATCAGTCCCAACACAGCCCTGTCTTATGTCCAGATGAAACAGAACCAAGACCTGACACTTGCACACAAAACAGGCAGTTTGTGAGGAAGGTGAGGACTAAACACCTAGGAAGAGTCCAATTCAAAATGCAAGAGTTGGATGCTAAAGCAGAGAGAAATACATAATAGGCCACGCAAAACACAAAAGCAAATGTCCTGCATAGATGCAGTCAATAAATTTACACACAGAATTAACAAGGTTGGAAAAGACCGTAGAAATCATCAAGTCCAACCTTCTACCTAACTTAACAACCTATCCAACACCAACCCATCATGTAAACCACCTAAACCATGTCACTAAGTTCATCATCCAACCTCTCCTTAAATACATCCAGAGACAGTGACTCCACCACCTCCCTGGGAAGCCCATTCCGTGAAAAAGTTCCTCCTGATATCCAACCTAAACCTCCCCCGACGCAGCCTAAGACTGTGTCCTCTCGTCCTGTCACTGGGAGCCTGAGAGAAGAGACCGACCCCTGCATGACTACAACAAATTTGTCTGATTATTTTTCTTTCTAGCCCAATCTTAGAAATCTGTGGTTATGTGTTAATTTTATACATTTATTTGCCAGTCAAACCATCTCTCTAGCTCATTTTTACTCTGTTTTAGAAGTTAGAATTTCATTTGGTTTGCAAATAAGATTTCTTTTTTAGGTAAAATTATTCCAGATAAAAATCCCAACATCTGACTAATTGTCACATAAAAACTTTAAAAAGCATTTTAAAGAATTAAAAACTACAATATATTCTTTAGTACCCATCATTAAAATAAATACTACCTTTTCATCCCTAAGTGCAAAATACGAAACAGTCACATACTACAAAATATTTCACAAAAAAAGAACACAAAAATTATTACCCCACTCCTGAAAAAAGGCAGTGGTTTTATTCTACTTACGTGCTTACACTTCTTGAATTTAATAAGTGTTTGCTTACCACTATGGAAGGTCATGCATGTGGTTATTGCTCACACATACCCATCAATTTCACAGGTAAATCAGTAGGAAGTTAATTTGACCAGACATTTGAAATTTTCCAAATTTTTTAAGTATAAATTGCAATCAAAGTATAATTTTCAGGAGCAGCTGTTGCTGTTATCTGCAGCATTCCCCACCAAAAGCTGTCTCTTCAAAGGCAATGTTTATAAATTCTCATTAGCCTAAATTCTATCTATGCATTTGTTACAGGGACATTTTGGAAATATTCTCCCTGGGTCAACACACATCTTGTTGTATTTCAATAGGCAGTGTGACCCCTTCTGATTTGCATAATATCCAATGGTTTCAAATCCTGCTGGAGCTAAGATCGTATTAGCCTCTTTCACAGGAATACCTGAGTAGCAGTGACCTGGACACCTCACCACTGTCATAACTCAGTCGATGTCTGTGAGTGTACCAGTCCTGCTTCTGAAAACCAGCCTGCATTTAGTAGGTAGCTAAAAATATCTAGGCGTGGACTTGCATTTAAGCCACAGCCTCCCACTCTGCCTACACGCCAGTGTCACCAGCTATTTCATTTTCTCCTTGGCAATAGGGCTTTGGAAGTGCTCTGATACAGAAGGGCATTGCTGTCACTTAGCAACCTTTACTATGGCCCCTAAATAAAGTGTTTTATCAAGGACTGCATATCAGTTTGGCATTTATAACCAAATCAAAGGCTTTTCCCTGTCACCAAATAATTAAAGTATAGTAATTAAAATTTAAAATAAACTTGTAAGGGCTTTTTCTGTCTGATAGAAATATAAACTAGGAAAAACAAGGTTCTGCTGTCAGTTGCTGAAATTGCATTTATCTAGTTTTTAACCTTTTTTTGCTTGTTGTGAGAGGACATTGCTGAGTTGGGGTACTTACCAAGAACAACTGCCTTGGACATCGCCCCTTCCCAGACCATCCATCAAGCTTTTGCTACACTTAAATTTAGTACAGTAAGAATAACTTCTGTGGAAGATGCGATTGTTTCCTGATTTATTTATATGAGTGCAACTTTTAGGTTGGATGAATTTCAGCATTATGGTTTATTTTTCTTTTTAATGTAAATAATAATAATAATAAAGTATTGTATGAATTTCAGCATTATGGTTTATTTTTCTTTTTAATGTAAATAATAATAATAATAAAGTATTGTCAAGTATACACAAGAAAATTTGAAGCAACATAAAAACTCATGAAACTCCTTCAGATGATCCAGCAATATCAAGCACATATCAAGCCAGTGACTATTTAAAAACACAGCCTAGTAGCCTTGAATGGCTGAACACAGCTGTAAGTGCATGCTCATCTGCTGAACAGATTGGAGGTGACAGACATCTCTCTGCACCCTTGGCACTGTCCACGAACAACCAGACCACCCTTGCCTGCCTCTCTCTTGGCTGATGGAGACTGTTCGGGGTGAGAGGAAAGCTGAGGCAGGGATGTGTGTGGCTGGAGACACCTTGTACTGTGGGCTTGGCAGCAAGGAGGGCCTAGAGGGAACCATGGATGCTGAGTATACAAACCGGGACGCTGATGCTCAGGTCCATCAGCAAGGGTTAGGATGCAGCTGGGACTGAAAGCCAGGAACTGACAAAGTCAGCTGTGACTGTACCAGTCCTGCTCAGCCCTCCTCAGAGGAGGAGGCTCCCATGTCCAGCTGAGATCTTCCCCCTGAGTGGCCCTGGGAGGCATTGAGCAGAAGACACAGGTGTGTCAGGCTCTTGGAGTGATTTTTTTTTTCCCCACAAGACAGCACTAAAAAAGGAAACGAGAAGCGGTCTCTTTCATGGCTGAGATTCGTTCTGGAGGGCTGCTTCTTGCCCGCTCCTCTCCTCCTATGTTGCAACACAGGAAATCTGCTTCTGCTAACACCTGGTGTTTTTTCAAACAGCCAGATGGTCCTAACCTCAGTCTCCGGTAATTGATGGCCTACTTGTCTAACCCTGTAACTATCTCTCACTTTAGACACAGATGCTGCATCTCTCTAAATGCTGTTCCACATTAAAACATCCTACCTTCCTGTTTCACATATAAATCAATGCAGCAATTCTTACAGAAACCAGCAATGGCCTGTGTAAACCAGGAGACAGTGGGTGTAAGCAAGCAGAAATAAAATTATGCAGGCTAAAATTACAAACTGGATGTGCGGTTGAAGAATTTAAACTCAGATTGCAAAATTAGCTGGGACATAACCATCATGCAGTGACCCCAAGAGCAGATGGTTCTGAGCTGCTTTCACCTCTGTCTGGTGCAAGCCTGTGCAATATTAAAAAATCTAAAAGGTCTGCTAATACAGACTTCTTAGAGTTGAAGTGGAGATAGGGATGCACCTGAGACAAAATAAACACATTCCCTTTGAGCCCATTTAAGTCTCTAGTACAGAACAAAGCTATCCCAGAAGTATAGTGGGGGGGAGAATTGGAAGGAACAAAGGAGAAAACAGGGAGAGTGACTTTTTCCTTTAGGCAGTAACAAAACCTGTAGACCAGATCAGTCACCCATGAAACCACAGCCTTGGCTTACAAGAAGTTACTAGTTCAAAAGAAATGGAAGTGATTCCACACCAGTGATGTGCAGAAGAGCAATCCAGAGCAAGAGAAGAAGTTAGCTTTGCAGAGAGGCGCAATACCTGTGCAGGCCCTCAGGTTGTGCAGAGACTGCGTTAGAAAGCAACGCAGATGTGAATAGCCAAACTAATGCATAAGTCATTGTTACTCTATACAATCTGTTACTGACACAAAACAAACAATCTCCCAAAAAACCACCACACCCCATCGTACTTTGAGAAAAAAAGACATTTTTCATGTTATTTCCTCTCACACAATACACAGGTCAGAAACAAAGTCCACAGAGCACTGCATTATTACATGACATCTGGATTCCTACAGGAAAGGAGTATGGTAAAATTGGGTCTTCCTCTTTCTTTCCTCTTAGTGCATTACCAATAAAGTTGCTTCAGTTTCTGAGTCTCACAATTTTTCATTTCAATTGTTGTCTCTGTCAACTTGAACTTGACAGCTGAGAGGGGTGACCAGAAGGTCATATTTTAAGCATGATCTGTTGAATTTCTGCTTGCCCAATGTGCTTAGTTGCTCTCAGGTATGATTTTCCGTATATTCCCATCCCCACTTCAACTATAAGAAGCCTGTACAAACAGAGCTTTTAGATTTTTCTGGCCTTTTGCAGAAGTGCAGCTTCCCTAACATAGGTTAATATTGCACAGGGTTACACCAGACAGGCAAAAACAGCTCAGGACCAGACAGTGCCTCCTCTTGAGACTGAACTGAACTACAGAAGAAGAGCCCAGCTTATACTTAAGCCTCTGGAAGGAGTGGTCTCAATATCTCATTACCCAGCCAGCTGGGACGCATATGGGGAAAGGACCTACAGACCAGACCTAAGCCCCAGACTCAGCTCTTCCCAGGTAAAATGTGGACACATCAGCAAAGCGTCAGGGCATAGACTCTGGTACACAGTTCCATGTTCAGTATGCTGACAGTTATGACCTCAACCAGGGCAGCCAGTGTTCATCCAAGCAAAGTCTGGGCACAGCCCAAGGGTCAGCAGAGGTCAGCAATCACTCTCTTGTGGCATGCAGGCAGCTGGACACTCGCCAAGGGAGCCCGTTGGTGAGGGCACCTAAAAACGATCCCTGCCCTTTACTGGGCAGTGATTTATCTGCACAGACATAGCCACTGAGCCCAAAATATAAATAGTTCTATCTAGCAATGGGGAATGGAAACTGTCCTGCTCATTGGTTTTGATGTATTTATGGCTGTTTTTAACGTAAATCTAAGTTTTCGGTGCTAACGGTCCAAGCCTGCTGAGGATTCTCTCCTTCCGCCATCATATTTTGGCAAAAGTGAGAAACAAATACATCTCCTATCTCTCTGGCTCCAAAGTTCTAAAGGGATGAAAGGGATCATGAATTGGATCAAAATCTGTAGCATTCGCTATTCACACTTCAGATTGTAATTGTGGCTGTACATATCTGAGCATCAGATGCTAATAGAGCTGTTCCTGTATAAGTAAGATCAGAGAAAGGCCTCCACTGTTCAATTTTTGGATATTTATTGGCTATAAACCAAAGTACCAATGCATACTGAGATACCAGGGAAAAGGTCTTTTTTTTTTTTTCCTGTGTTAACAGCATTGTTCCAAGAAAAAGATGTTATTTTAAAACATGACTTATTTTCACTTTCCACTAGTGTTTTTAACTGTCCTGAAAAGAAGCATGTTTATACAATTTTGCAAAGAAACATGAACTGTTCTACTCCATTTAGATTTCTTTGTTCCAAAATGTATTCCTCTTGTTGAGATTCCAGCAGACAAGGAAAGCAGACACAGCGGTTACTTTCCAACGTGAAACTTAAAACCACAATCTCCCGCTCAGAAAACAGAATGAGTCACAGGAAGGGGCCACTTGCTTGCAAAACTCATTAAAAGCAAGGCAAGGCAAAATGGATTTCCTGTATCAATAAATAGATTGCTGGCAGTAGGCAGAACACCTGACAGCGCTGGAGGCTAAAAACTAGTCCAAGGGTAACCTTTAGTAAAGCCGGATCAATTCTTCAGCTCAGTAACTGTATCTTCCCAGCTCAAAGTTTTCCTGGAATTTCAGCTCAGGGAGGGATGAGTTAAACACTTGTTTAAATAGGGTGAAAAATGATGATGTCTGTATTTATTCACTGAAGCAAGCCATATTAAAAGGATGCATGCACTGTACCACAGAGGCGTGTACACTGCAGGTGAAAGCTTCGTTTCCCAAGATCATGAAATAATAAAGAAGCCCTAGTCCTTACATAAGCTTAAAATTTAGCTGTAGCTGCAACTTCATTTTGCTGTTAGCAGTACCCCTTGGACACTTGAGCATAGATTTCCTTTTTTTCAATGTTACTCTCTTCTGTTTGGGAAATGAAGCCAAAACGGCTTTCTCACCTCCGCTGTGCAGCACAGACATGTGGGATTTGAGGCAGCTTAAGGGGCAAAAGGTAGAACTCAGCACCTGACCCGGTACCACCCAGGGTCAGCACAGGCGTAGGAACAAAGGAGGTGCTTTTTTTTTTTTTTTAGTTCCTCCTAGAAGAAAAATAATGTCTTATTTTACCTTTACTTTTCTCCCTCATATGGCAGTGGCTGGAAAGTTCTGGATGAAGATGTCGTCCCAAAGAGATTCCTTGTAATTCCTTGGCACCACTGCTGGATGTTCCTTAGATACAGTCTCTTGGCTCTCATGTACAACCAGCCTTTTCATTGCATACCCTCAACATACTACAGAACAGCATGAGAGACTATTTTATTGCAAGCAAAATAGCAAGGACTACCTAAGGTTGTGGCACTGTGAGTATATTCCGTTCACCACCATTCTTTGCTGGACTTCCATGAAAAGAAAAAAATCTAAACAAACAAAACAAATCAAAACCTACTAAGGACAACCTTCAGATTTCACCTTTTTATGAATTCACAGAAGACCTGAATGTCATAATAATTATAATTTTTAGACACTAGCTCTTATCAACCACCTTCCTCTGCCTGCCTCTCGCAATGAACTATCCTGAGGCACTTGACAGCATATGCAATACATATTGAATTGAGAGTATTTATTTATAAGGATAAACCTGTAGTATTCTGAAACTATTCGCTACCTCCTCACGCCATCAAAAATACCCCTACCAGCTTTATGGTCTTTTCTCCTCAGGAGGCTGCCTCCCTCAGACTGTTGTATCTCTAGTCTTAATAGGATATTCCAGGAGCATTATGTCCTTATAAAGTTTGGTTGGCTGATGCTAAAGCACCATATTTCTCTGACTTTTAATTAAAAGGGCACCTTCATTTCAAACCCCGTCTGCACAGCTCCAGGGTAAATGTTTATATAAGCAAGAGCCATACAGAAAATAGAGAAGACTGAAGAAGCAGTGACTGCAGGCTGCCCAAATACGGCTGCTCTTGTATTTTTAACAGAGAACTTGAGATGCTGCAGAGCCTTATCAACCCCAAGCATCTTTGTTCTCATACCAGCACGCACAAGCCTGGCAGTATCACTATGCTGCAGTTAGTTTGCTCAGCAAACCTGGCGGTGGAAGCAAAAGGCAGTGCTGTGTTCTCAGGGATAGGAGGAAAAAAAGGGTATTGGCTACTCCACAGGAGAATGGCCAATGTCAAGGAAGAGGAGAAAAAAAAAAAAGAAGACCCCAGAAATGGACTATTTAGTCTCATTGCCATGAATGATAACATTTGCATTCAAAACAGATGGTTTGTTTTTGCTTAGGTCATACCAGGAAAAGGAAAAATTCTGGGGTGGGGTTGGATTCTCAACTGCTCCAATTTGCTCCTGTTCCTGTCTGATTGCTTTTGGCTCCAAGGTGCTGTTCCCATAACCCAAAACAGCCAGAGTCCAGCTCCTGGCCACATGTCCCTGAGTAAACTCTTTCCATTTGACAAGGCTCTGGGTAAAACACTGTAGCCGAACAGCAAAAAGAGTGCAAGCTACACTGGATATCCCCAATAAGAAACAGGGAATGGAGACTGGAGCTACAAAAGCAACACTTTACAGGCTCATCAGTTCTGCAAAAGCACTCTGGCATTATCAAGGGATAGAGAAAAATAGAAAAGTCAGGAGAAAATTATATTTGCGTTTATTACAATTACAATTTAATACAATGTATTTTTTCTCTTGTTGCATTCAACAGATCAAAATTAAGTGTTAAAATTATTTTCATGATTGCAGTAGCACATACATATAAATAGGCTTTGAAATAATAACAATCCATATCTACAAATAAAAAATACTCAATACCCTCTTTCTCCTCCCTCCCCAAATTACAGAAGTGATATTTTATCTTTCACATAACTAATGTCACAAGTACAGTATTATTCTCCTCTCATGACACAGCTGGAGTGGTGTGGTCAAAAGCTTCAAGAAAATAAACTCACTGCTGCATATTCTAGATTCTGTGTATTGAATGAATTGAATATACTATGATTCAATGTGTCTGCATATTTATGTTAGCATATCCATTCTGTAACAAAAAACCAGCATTACACTGCAAACAAGGTTGATTTTTCTTCTTTCACAGAAAGAGTAGGAATTTGATAAACCATCCCTTTTTCTTCTACATGAATTGACAAAGCAGTTTAAATATTATGCTAGAATTAATCAGCTACCAAATCAAAATGTCTTATACTTTCTGGAAAAGTACAGCAATGTTTCTACAAGGTCAAACTCTTATGTTTTTATAAGTATCTTTTCTGTGAGCAAATATGATAAACATAATAGAAACACACATTTCTGACTGCTCAACTATATTTAAACTTTCAGACACAAAGGTGCATACAGCATGTCAGAAGTAAGGCATTTAATGTCACAGAACCACAGAAATGTTGGTCAGAAGGGACCCCTGGAGGTCATGCAGTCCAACTTCAGCCTTGATCTAATGTTGGCAATCATCTGCTTCAAGTCAGCCATAACCCTGTTTAACCAAGTCTTGAAAAATTCTGGGGCAGATTCCGCAGCATCTCTGAGTTACTGTACCATTGCTGCACCACAGTTATAATCTGACAGAATTAAAATGGATCCTCACTCACACCATCTTTTGGTTTGAAATACTAATGGCAACAAACAACCCTGGATTACCTATTTATTTAGTTACACATAAACATATTACAGCCTTTAATTGTAGAGAATTTTCAGGGACCCTCTTTTCTGTTGGGAGTTGCTATGACCAGTATCTTAGGAAAATAGATCTTATCTACTCTCAAGGATAAAAACCACAAAACTCTTACTGAAAAGAATGTTTGGTTGGGTTTATTTTGCATAATAAATGAATTGAAATAGGCCTTTACCAAAACAGAATTTAAATACGATGCAGCTAGGACATTCATCCATTTATTCAATCAGTAATGTCAAGTAATGATAGATGCTTAAAGAAAAATGTGGCTATATTTAGAGATGCAGCCATCTCAATTTGGCAACCTGCAATGCCTACTGATTGTCTTTCAAAAAATTCATCCTATATTTCTTCCATCTTTTAAGTGAAAAGATACTTGCCTTCTCTTTAAGCTTTCAACAGAGAACAATCAGTCTGGGGCGTTATACATTTGTTCCTCTTTGTGCCTATTCCTGATCTCTCCAAAGCAGACATGTACCTTGCCCAAGGCAGCAACATTCATGTGGAAGGAAGACTTACAGAGTGCTCACCACTGAACATTGCTGCTGTGTAATAGGCTGCACTGATATTCATTACTACTGACGGCACAGAGAAAATCATATTGGCCCTGTGACATCTCAGATACAGTCTGTAGTACTAAAAGTTAGAAAACCCCTACTACACAGTTACCATCTTATCTACACTGGTATCATTCTTGGCACATAAAACCAGAAATTGTTATAACAGAAGAAATACGATACAGAGCAGTCATTCCCAAACTTCTGGGTGATAACCAACCATAATCACATCTTAAAATTTCTCCTGGATCATTCTGCCTCCCTGTTATTAAACTCTTAACTGAGAACACTACAAAGCAACTGTAAAGCATATACTATAACCTCATAGATCACATGCTGGGAGAGATCATAGCTTGTGAACCACTGTTTTAGCCATATTGAAATACAATATACATAGACCTCTGTGATACCATTTTCAGTGTTTCAGAGAAAAATTAGACTTTTCACCAAATTTCAAAAGTTAAAAAAAAAAGTTTCTTTCCTAACTACAAGCACATTTGAGAATCATTTGGCATGTGGGCACTTAAGTCCACATTTTAAGTACCACACTGTGTAAAGGCAGACTATTTGGAAAATGTTATCAACTGATCTGTTGTACTGCTTTTAGCACAAGTAGTTAGATATTAAGGCTGTCAAAAGCAGGTAGCAAAATCAATATCTACAGCTCATGTCTCGATAAATAAGGGGAAAAAATGAAAGAGGAGAGTTCATTACCTTAGAGAAAAGTAAATTGCACTAAAAGTATCCATTCTTTATGATACAAAACAAAGCAAAAAAATCCATACAGTCAAAACCTGAGATGCATCATTGACCAGCATCAAAATTCACATTTTAGCTATAATAACGGTTCAAACCAAACTATTCCATTTTGAAAAAATCTTCACTGTTCTTGGCTCAGTAACAATCTTGAACCTCAGGATATTATGTGGGCAAGATGTCTTTACTGAAAAAACACCTACAGCAGTAAGGTGGGCACTGTGCACAGTAAAGCCTCTATCTTCCACTTGCTTGATCCAAATAGCTACTCTTAAAGCTTGATATTTCTCCAACTGAAAAAGATCGTCAGAATACGGGCATCCAATTTCATTTACTTTCTATTTAGATTATACAATTACTTCCTTGGAAATGTCCCATATCAAAACAGGTTGGAATAAATAAACACAGCTCAATGGCTTTGATAACTACACCGATATATATCAGCTGAGGATCTAGACCAGTTATTAACTCTTAAACAAACAGTTGTTGGTCAAGCAAGGGGAAAGGGGAAGACTCATTTGCTCCTTCAGAGAGAATAATTTTTATGCATAGACTGCGATCCCTGACTGTGTCACCATACAATGTCAGGAATGGTGAGCATCTTCAGCTCCCTTACTGTCAAGGGGTTCTGATGAGATGAAAGATGGCTTCAGTGATGCCGAACAGACATGGAACCACTTTTACAACCTTATGGCATGTTTAACTGCAACTTCAACAACACTTCGCTTTTATTTGGCCTTATGCGATGAAGGTGCATGGCACAATTTGAGGAGCTGGGTGACGACCTAGAAATGCAACTCCTATTCCTAGCAAGATTCCTCTTCTCTGGAAACGTGACAATGTATGAAAAAGCATTTCTAAGTTTGCTCACAGCAAAAGAATACAATGCTCACAACATCACAAAGTCCAGCTGAACTGTTAACAGGAAAAACCACCTGGTGTCCTTTCAATACAAGCCAATTCATTCTTTGAGCAGAAACCAACAGTTTGGAGATGTGGTTAAGGTGAGGCTGGATGTACATCCTGAGTTTCAAACGGCGGTAGAGGTTCTCTCCAGTAGGTGAACTGACTGTAGGTGTCAGAACAAGGGAAGTCTGAAGAATGGCTTCTTTTCAGCAACGGGAAAATGTGATCTACCACTTCAAAGAGCCGAACGTAGCTGGAAAATAAACAAAAAGAATGCTGAGCCATTTCAGACCATCTTATTTTGAACTTTTGTAAGCCCCCAATCACTAAGGCATAACTATTATAAACAAAGTGGACAAGTCACCCTTCTCAAAGGAATAAAACTAAACTCAATTTTGGTGCCCAGCTTCCAGAAAGGATTCACAATTCAGATAGGAAACACATTCTAATCCACTAATTCTAACAAATGGTACTTACCTAGTTTGAAACAGATGCCATTTAACACACAGATCATCTGCTAAATACTCAAGCACCATATTCTACTTCATTTCTGGCCAGCTTGGCTCAAGTAGCTCCATTGTCAACTGATTATTCCTATTTTATACATATACCACTCTCCTTGAAAAGGACACTCTTAACATTAATAAAGGCCATTTCCAGTGGTAGGTGCTACCCGTGCCTAAGCATCTTGCTCAAACCACTTGACCTCGTCTTCAGATTTTCTTTTGTGGCTCTTCTAGATAGGAGCTTCAGGAAAAGGAAATTTTGAAAAGGCCGTGAAATGACAGATGGCTTCAGCAAACTAATGAGTCTTATTTTTATGCAGACTAAATCATACACTTATAATTCTTTTACATGAGAATGGGATGAGATGAAATATACGAAATACAAAAAAAAATATTTTTGTCAGCTTAACTGAAGGAAAATGGAAAGTCTGTATTTTATTCTAAATTTTTGATGTTTTCTTTGAACTAGTCTAAGGAATCTTTAATTACTAAAATTGAATGGATCTTTGGGCAACTTGAGTGTCAAATTAGCACAGCAAATTAATTTAGTCCATAAGGTGTTAGGGATAAGAGATTACTTACGATGAGATGTTTGTCTTCGCATGCTCCTGTATAAGTTCTCCTTTGGGGTTAACTGTAAATATCCTGTTTAAAGAAACTCCCACCTGCTTGTATGAATAAACATCCTAAAAAGAAAAGAGAAAAATCCTGATTGTACCTTTGAACAATAATGTTTATTCTTGCTGGAATATATTACACAAAAGAACATATTTACACAGTGTTTGCACTAAATTTACTTGGTTCTTGTGTACCTGAAATTATCCATTATATTATAAATGAGGTAAATCTAATGAAATATTCATGAAACAATTTGATGATGGGTAGGTAGTTTGCCACTTCAGTTTAAACTATTGACCAGTTAATCAAAATCATGTTCTTTTCAGTAACTTCTCTTGATACAACGATAACACTCAATATAAAACTAGTGAAAATTTTATTGAAATGTGAGTGAAAATAATGATTCTATCTTATTTCCCTGAGGTTCAAAAAAAGTGGAACTAGAGGTAGATTCATCCATAATAGAACATCACCAAAGTTTTTAAAAACTTATTTCAGAATCATATGTTTAAAGGTACTTTGATAACAGAAATTAATCTGTGTATGATATAAAAATTTAATATAGCAATTGGACAGTGAGCATCTCCTGTCACCACTGACATAGCGCTTTCAAAGAAGGGATAATCACATGCCAGGGTCCTCACATTTGCCCTAGCTCCTGCGAGTGTTTCCCCTTTTAGATGCATACAAGTATTCTTTGACCTAGGGGAGGAGTAAGAGCCATCTACAGGCCAAAGATCCAGGCCTCAAATAGGTGACAGAGGTCTGTCTCCCCCTCTCTATGTCAAATGTATCTCTTTCCATATATCTTAGAACCTTTTGATTTCAATGGGACATCCAAGGTCTTTTGAGTGTACTTAGAGTTTGAAATGTAAGTCCCACCAATACTAATCTGAAATATTTTCTGTCTCCACACAGGTATCCCACTGACACTGTATCTGTGTAGATTAAAATGAGATCAGTTAGCTTAACTGCTAACTTATGCAGATATAATTACTTTGCTACTCTTCCACTTCTGTTTGCATCTTGCATTATTTCTGAGGTATTTTTGAGAGAGAACTTTTATATTTTCTTTTGTATGGGGTCTAACAAAATATTCTTAATTGTCATCTCGGTTCTAATGCAACAGAACCATGAAATAACAGCAACCTTTCTGTTCTCTGCAACAGAAATAAATACAGCTATTACTTACAGCAGGTCTGTTTCCAAAAGCAGCATAAAAGGGTTCTGTGTTAGGATAAAACAAATTTTTGATGTCTGTCAAACACTGAACTTTAAATTTTTCTGGCTTCTTTTCTATGACCTCCCTGAAATGATAAAAAAGGGAAGCTGAGTAAGTATATCGGAAGTACAGAACAAACCATTTTGTTTTCTTTACTCAACATTTTCACCTAGCTGGATACTGATACAGAACATCCACCTTTCTCCAATAAATCTTTTGGAAGTCAGAATGCCCATGAAAACAAAACAGTGTTCCCAAGCTTAAATATTGGGTACAGTAAACAAATCCTCTGAAACAAGAGAACTTCTACTGAAACCTACACTACAAAGATGTACTGAGCAAAGATGGTGGATTACAAGGAGTAGGTGCTAAATCAAGCCCTCTGATGCACAAACTGTCATCAAGTAAACTGTCTCCTAAGAACTGCAGAGTGATTCATAGATTATATTAGCCCTCACTGTGTATAGCACCTTTTTTTTAATTTCATTTTTAAAAGGACTGCAATCAACATATGTGCTAGAAACATCTCAGCCTACTAAGATACTTCTACAGTCAGGGTCCTCCATCGCTGCTAATTAGCAAAAGTTAAGGAATAAAGGCATCTTCTGTTTCTCTTCAGTTGCTCCTTACAAAATATAGAATTCATTAATGAACGGAGGAGTTATCTCATCTCTGGGCAAAAGCCCTTTCACTACAGCCTCTCTTGGCAAGAAGATTGAACAGGTGGCAGAGTCTGGAGTTCCCACAACATAGGAAGATGCCAGCATGACACAAAAGCACTTCAGAAGCTCAGAATCCCAGATCCTAGCACCAACACATATGTCAAGGAAGATGTGAATAGTACAGAAGGTTCACAGGAGTAAAGCAGCCCTTTGCAACATCAGATCCATGTATAAATCAAAGTTTGAGAATGTGTAATAGACAAATAAACCATCTTTGCTCAGTCTTGTACACACCTGATCTCAAACCTGTAATAATTAAATCTGTGGCTAACAATTTATAGTTCACACACCACAGCAGATTATACCAGCGTATATAGAAAGATGGGCACTATTTATTCCAAACAAGATACCAAAAAGAGTATCACTTTAAATGTATTTTAGATATGAGGAGCATAAGATAACAGTAACTACTTTATCACTGCATTTATTATTTAATCTGTCCGAGAAGTGCACTCTAATACCTCCACAGTTTCTTATATTTAGAACGTAACTGGTAAGACAGCCTGTAGCATGTCACTCAATCAGGAGAACATCTGAACAACCTTCCATTAAAAATTCTAATGAAACATATCCTGTCACAGCAGCTTTTAACAGCTTAAAATATTTTCAGTAATCACTTGACATGCTTCAATGAATCAGAAAGAAGGTACAATATTCATAATCTGTGCTATTATTATTCACTTATTGCAGTTCAACACCTAGAAAAGATAACACTGTCCACACAGAATCCCACAGTGCATTCAGGCATATAAAAATTTCATTTCATTTTTCACATTAATATCTTCAAAACCCACCAAGAAATAATCTTCCACAGAAATATATTTATGCTAGTTGGAACACCTTATAGGTCAAGACAAAAGTGATTGCTGTTAAAATGTCCACATTTCTCCAATAGCCAAATATTAACACACCATGTTAAACACAGGAAGTGACCAAGTGGTACCTATTGGTAAACAGTGAAAATAAACATGTCTCAATATACATCTAAGACAAACTAAGCAAACTATCTATTGACTATATTGAACTTTGGTCTTTCTCTAACAAAGTTTCTCCTTAATTAAGTTTTACAATAATATGTAAGAAAAGAAGGAAAAAAAAGAAAAATGAAGAAAAATGAAAAAAAAAAAAAACACACAAAAAATCCCCAAAACATTATAAATTATTTCAAGCACTCCCATTTAAAAAAGCTCAGAATTCAGTCTCTACCACCCTTGGAGTTTCTTTCTGTGTAAGAGTGAAATTGCATTACCTGTGCAGAGCTGAGAATAGGCTACTTGGACTTAGCAGCACTGGCCCCTGAGGCAGCACAGTTCCTCGTTCATTGACCCAGTGCAAGTATCCTCTGGTCATGCCTGCCATTCCAATAGCACGAGCTGAGCAGTACAAAAATTTATATCCATTTCTGTGAGCATATATAAAAGAAGAAACTACTGTAAAAATAAAGCAGGTGTTCAGATATTAATAATTTTGTGAGCTTACATCAAGTCATGACTGTTAAACAGACTTAGGTTTAACCTAACTTAATTTAAAAGGAATTAAAATGCCAGAAACCTGGATAATTAAAACTCATCTAGCTTCACTGCATTTAGTGATTGCAACTAAAGAGGGCTCATTTATCTCTGCTCTTCTCATGACCTGTGAATCCTTATGGTTCCTATTCACCTCTAGGTGGTGGAACCATTGTCCTTAAAATTAACTGAAATGATTTCTATGAAGAGGAAAACACTTGGCATAAAACAACTAACGGTGTATTGCCCTTTACTGCACTAGCAGTGTTGCATTCCTGAATTTGAACTTCAAAATACAGTATGAGAACTAATCTTTAACTTGATACCAAAATAAAAGTTTTGGCAGAAGTCACAGGTTGCCTTTGGTGCTGTTCATGATAGAAAAGAATCTTATCTGGCATTATTTCAACTAAATAGCAGTTTATTTTCCAATTCCTGTAAAGAAATTACTGTTCATAAAATAAAGAAGCATTGTATTCAGTGCACATATGGTCATTAGATCTAACTATTGAACATTTATATGGTGTTCAGCTGTAATATCCAGCCACTACATAATTAACTCAGTAATCTGAAAACCAGCATGACTCAAATCTATTTTTTTCCCCCCATGTTTATGATCACCAAAGCCCTAACAACTGACAATGCTGGCAGGCACAGAAATAACAACTGCAATTAAAAAAAATAATTAACATTTTCACCAAATATAATGCACAGGCTATACACAGACCTAAGCATGTGAATTCCCAGGTTGTCCTGTCTTTTCTGTGAATAACGTCTATGCACAGACAAGTGTTTCTGGCATAATTTAGATTCTGTCATCCATAATTTATAATTCATTATCCATGTAAAACCAAAAGCAATAAACGAACCTTAACATAATCCTAGTACACAGAACAAATCAGATTAACTAAGAGGACAGTTGTGATATGTACCAGAGGCTCTTCAAACATTTATAGCAATTTGAATATATAAGAAAAGTTGATGTTAATGTAATAAAAGAAAACAGCAATCAGTAATCCTCCTTGTAAAAATTAAAATCAGATGCTTCATCTGATCCTATTCAGACATCAATTAATTTTTCCTCATTTCCTTTTCTCTCTCAGTGGGTAATTACAAAACTCACCATACTCTGTCTTTGATCTTCCAGTGTACACAACAGCTTGACTACATTGTAAAATGTACCCAGGGAACCAACAGTACATCCATACTTTTTTACTAGTTTTGCTCACCTAGAAGCATTCCCACACATCACCTCATGTAAGCTACTACAGTCTGATTGTTTTCTTCCTGTTTATATTCAGCAGAGGAAACTTTCCCTTTTTTTTTTTTTTATATATTGCTCTAGGTCATAGCCAGATACTGTCCCTGTTAATGACATTAACTGGTCTAAAGCACAGCTGATATACTGTTTCCCAGTATTTCCTCAATAGCTAATGGGAATTTTTTTTTTTTTTCTAAACATGGTTAGATCATAGGTGTATTGAGCTACTTTTTGAAGATGCCCCTCTTTCTCTATGGATTACAGAAAATGTAAAACCCACATGTAAATATGATGAATCCAAGTCCTTTACCCCCTTCAGAGGCATGGATGGTATTTATTACTGTGAACCAAAAGGCACCTGTATGCCTTATTGACTGTCAATAACTTTAAATTGTACTTTAGGCAAGTTTACTTATCCCCTAATCTCAAAATTAACCAGACACAAAAATATTTTAAGACTAATCCTAACATTTTAATATAAATAATATAAATGGAATAGTAATCGACATTTATATACAGAATTAACAAAATAAATTGTATAATGATCAGTAGTAAAGATCATCACCAATGTTCTTGAAGCTCATCATTATTTATACAACAAATAAAATAACAACAATATTAGTAGTGAGTGTCCAAAATGGGTAGATTTCTTCTCATATTAAGACATTGTGCTGTGCTTCAAGGATGAGATTTATCTTGCTTGACTAGAAGCCTGATGTTTAAACAACTCAATCTAAGATCTTTCTGAACTCTCCATCTACTCAGTGGAACCTTCCAAACAAATTCATCCCATGTTTTATTTTCGACCCCTGCATGACTCCAGGTGAGTCCAATTTGGCAAGAAGAACTTCACCTATAGTGATCACACTATGCCAAATCCTCAAGCATTTCACAGTCTCCTCGACAAGGAAAGAAGTGAAGGTGTATTAGCATCTTATGAATTAATACTGCTGCAATTCCCAGTTTGCAAAAGAAGTTACACTTGCTGCAACTACATAACTCATTCAAATTACTACAGTCTTTGGAACTAACTGTAGGTATCTGTTTGGGATGGTCGGAAGAGCAGTCGCTACTCAAAGATAGGGGGTTTTGGCTTTAGTTGTCACAGTGCAGGTTTTGCTTTGTGGATATCATGCAGCAAATATTTACACTGTGTAGACATCACTGAAATGATGAGATACTGATGAAATTGTCACCCTTGTGGGTTAAGAGAAGCTTAGTAAAAATCTAATTTTTATGCACAAATGAATATACGCAAACAAACCACAGACACGTGAACAGATTTACTGAATACTCACTGGCTCACTTTATGGTACAACTTCGCAATGCCTTGGTGCGTCCAGTCTTTGCCAAGAGTGGGCAAAATATGACCTAAAGTATCTGACCTAAATAAAGGAAAAGCAATACAGTTGAAAACACCCAATACTTACAATAACACTTGAAAAACTTGAAAACCCCACCAAATTACTTGGGTAGCAGCAAATGAAAATAAAGTTTTCTGTAAGGTCCTGATTGTAATCAGAGGAAGATTATTTTATTCCCTTTTCCTTTGAGACAGACTGGTGTCCTCATCCTTGGCCATGTTGTTTTAACCAATCTTGTGACCCAAGACAGATAAGTGTGACCCAGAAGGTAACAAAGAAGTTATTGTGCATAGGCCATCATTCAGACATGTATAGGAGGCCACCAGTACTAAGCATACTTTTGGAGGTTTACATTAAATGTTTTCTAAATAAACCAAGCCTACCTATAAGGGAAGTTTATGGGAAAGTGAAAGCATGTCATAAGTGACATTCTATCTTACTTAAAACTAACTTCTCCAGACAAAGCCAGGAGTTGGTCATGCATGAAGTATTTTGAAATAGTTGTTCTGGTTTCTGAATAAATTATTCTGAAAAAAATTATTTAAAGTGTAGCAAATGGTGTAAACGAGAACCTTGCTTGACTAACTATTGTACAGACACACAGCAACAAGTCCACACCCTGAATCCTAGAGGGGAAAACATCAGGCAGTGGCTTAGGATGGATTTGCATTGATATTGAAAGGTCAAGTGATAAAGTAACTCTGGGCAGCTCAAGAGCAAAGAGAATAGATCCCATTCACTTCACTGCAGCTTAAGAAAACAAAGTGGGAGGAGATGTTAATTTCCATTTGCACCAAAAAGAAGTTGGCAATAAAATGAATTGTGATTCCTTCTTGTGATTTACAAGAAGGGAGTTTCAGTTTATATCAAATATTTTAATTCCTCCCAGATTACTCTCAGCAATTATTTTTCCTCTTTCTTTTTCCTAATTAGATATAGCTACTCTTGATTTTGAAAGAAATTGAGTTCAAAATAAACCTAAGCATTTCACTTTAAAAGATAGTGCTTCTATATTTATTTTGTGTTTCCCCTGTTCCACACACAATTCTTTTCCATAATGTTAAATAACTAAGTAATAAAAATCAGCAAGCCAGTGAATCATTTTGGTCACTCAAAAATTCTGAGTTTTACACAAAGTACAAATGTGAAACTTTTCATCAGATTCTAATTCTGACATTGATTTTGGAGTCTTTTCTTCTAACTAATAATAATGCCTCTTAGTGGAATGCTCCAGTAATGTCTTTTAAAACATACAAAATTCATAAAATTCACATATTTCTTCTTTTTAATGTAGCAAGTGTACTTCATAAGTGTGATGCAGCAAAAAAGCAAGGATTTTGCAGAAGGTCTTCCAATACTGCTGTAAACGCTACCATGAAACACCAATAGGTAAAAAAACAATGGGCACATACGGCATATGTCTTCATTAAATTAAGAATTCAGCTAAAGAGTCTTTCCTTGTTTAAAAGCCAAATTTTAAAAAATAAGAAATGCCCTCACAAAACACTGGAATATAATGATTGTCTGACTCAATTCCCTGTTAATTACTTTTGCATTTAGTCTAAAGGGCAACTTGTCCTTGTAGATAAAGTCTCTCCCTGTTCATGAACTCACCGTGTGATTGTTCCATCGATGTCAGAAATAACAACTTTATCATCCCAATTCCACAGGTAAATGGTTCCCTCGCAGCGGCAAGTGCCTTGATACTGTGTTGTAACACTAAAGGTCACATCATTGGGACCATTCTTGAGCTTTAAGCTTTTCTGTAAGACATTATCAGCAAGATGATCAACAAACTGAGCATGTGAAATGAGCACAGTGCAGACACAAAGCCATGGATGATCATTGCCTCAGTCACGCTGAATCTTACTGCTTTCAGCAGAGCTATGTTCTAAACAATAACAGCAGAGGTTTGTCCTGTGTGGTGTATATTACGCAGTCACACGCAGCACAGAATAAAACAAAAAAATTCTGCTTCACAATAAGGCACATTAAAAAAATAAAATCCCCAAATGTTCACATAAACAGTAACAAACAGTAGAATAGGGACTATCTGTGGGGTTTTCCACTTGAGACACAGGTACACATGCAGAGATGTGTGAGTAACAAGAATTTTCATAAACTCTAATTAAGAGTGTTTATATGGGGATTTGTGTTCTAGGGTATTATATCTCTTTAATACAATAACCCATTTCTCATACCATACGACCTATTACCCTTCAATCTACATTAAATATCCTTCACTCTCCCACTTTGCTGACCATCACTGTTTGTTGTAACATGCTGGACAAGAGACTACTGATTTGATTCTATTTGGGGACCTAACTGTTCATTTTCCCCAAACATGTCAGAATTTAATACCCTAAGTGTATCTTCTTCTTAGTTATCTTTCACTGCAATTTTTCGATTAGTTAAAAAGAGGTAGGAATGAAGAACAATTGATGGGTAACTGATCAGTCTCACCCACTGTTTCATCAAGAAACCAATTTAAGAGCAGTTTTATCTTCAGCTAATTTCTGCAAAGTTTCTGAAACTGAAAAGTACCTCATGCATTTGTGCCACTCTTGCTTTCTTTTTGCTATGGAAAATTATCAACACATTCCATCTGTCTCTTAGGAAGAATTCTATATTTCTTACATATTATCCAGGCAGTGAGTGATGGGCTGCTTTAATGCTGTACACCTAGTGTGGATTTCCTTCAAAAAATTAATTGGCTGCAGAGAAGATGACAGAAAGTATTTCCCTAAAGTAATCCATTTTTCCAGATCAAATTGGAATGTACAGAACACAAAACTGAAGAGTTTTGTCATCGTTAGTCAAAACACCTCTGTCACGGAGGAAGAGAATTGGCTCCAAAGAAATAATAGCCTGGCCTCATGGTAAATTTACAAGGAGCTCTTTCAGAAGAACTAACAGAAACCTGTACTTATGTAAAATGTGACTGTCTGTCTACAAACGAGAAGAAAGGAAAGGAGAAAAGGAAAACAGACAAAACAGAGGCCTATGGGTTAACATATACATATTACACATACTACAAAAACCGACATGGTTCCAGTACACTTAACTCAGGTAAAAAAATACATACTTTGAAATTTAATTTCGATATTTTTCTAAATGAGATCACATCTCTGAACACCAGCACTTGCAGCAAGGAACAGCATTCATGCTTAATACAAAAAAGAGAAGGGAATTTTTTTTTTTTTTTGAAATGTAAGAAGAGAGAATTAAATGCAAGACATGAGTGCTAATTAAGCTTTGGAAGTGTGGTTTCCGTCATTTTAGAAATGACGTTTCAGGACAATGATGCAAAATTAACTCACAAGCTGATCAGAAGTGAGTCGAAGTGATTTTTTGTAACTGATTCCAGACAATAATGAGAGATGACTTGAGTTGGTTTGTAATGACCCAAGGTTTTGTTTGGCAGCTCTAGGGTCTTCATCGCTTGAAGAGGACTCATCTTTCATCCTGGAACATTGCACACACAGAAAATGATAGTATCATATCAGTAAAAGCATCACAGTAACCATTAAAAATGCATTAACAGCAAGTCACCAAAGAAGTCCTTGATTCTCTGCTCCCAAGTACTGTCTCACAGGAGGTTATTCACGTTATGACTTTAAACGTATCAATGAAGTGCTGAATTTTTATTCGGGCATGTTCTCCATTATTCATACTTGGATTGCTCTAGCCATTCACTTGTCTATAAGCTAGTTTTCATTATTTTAATTTAACAAATGTAAATTAATGTGCAATATTGACTCAAAAATCTCGCAGTTAAAAAAAAAGTAGTACTCACTAGATACTATAACTACAAAAAGTCCCCTGTTCTCAAGAGAAGAAAGACACATTTGTTATTCTGGCTCTCTTCTCCCTTCTCTCCCTACTCTCACCAAAGAATTTAAAAAAATTAGTAAAACAAATGCACGTGGTAGAGATTTTATTATAGAAAGTAACTCATCCTTCTCTTTCAATGAGCAAGTTTAGGTCATTGGGCTATTCTTTTCCAGGATTTTCAGGATTGCCCCATTCAGGATACAATGATGAAAAGTCATAGAACCTGAGCTCTGTTTGAATACACATCAGTATAGTTTGTTGGGGTTTTTTCTGCTACAATCATTTTTCAGAAATTTGTTACGGGTATTTTTCTTCAGAGAGAAAGTTTTCCTACAGTGAAAAATAATCTACCACTGTCAGCATAAGGTAAAATATTCTTTCAGATCCTAGAAATCTCATCTTTAAATCAATGCAGCATTTGGCCTCTTATTTTAATCACACCTGGTTGTTGTTTGATGTTAGGAAGTCTTGACCCAATATCAAGGTACTGCATGCCACAACTAGCAAGATTTAAAAGCCTATCTTATCCTTTATGACATCTGATCTCAAAAGCTTTACTCAACATTCCAATTGTCGTATTTTATTAGCAAACGATAAATTTTTAATGACAGATTTCCAAGGCCAGTTAAAATTTAAACAAAGGACACCAATTTCAGAATCTAGTCTGCTTGAAGTCTTAATTCCACTTTAAAGTTTATCTTTAAACAACCATGTAAGAAATAGACCTAAACATCACTTATCATTAAGAGGAAAAACAGCCTTTCTAATTTATTTTGTGGCTCTCAATCTCAGAGAGGTAACAGAGACAACAGCTAGTCTCCTACAGAGTGAGGAAACCTGCTTCCTGCATATTCATGTGGACTGCAGCTACCGTCCACCAGAATGAACAACATATTGTCAAAAGCTAATGCCTTTTTGTTTCAGAAAGGTGATCCCCAAACTTAATGTAATGAGAATGTTTGAATCTGGCTCTTTTCAGCTTTAAGTCCAGACAGCACACAGATGAGCTGTCTTTAAGATCTGTATGCACAGAAAAAGGGCAAGGTAGGAGAGCTGTCTCTGGTTAACTCATCCCTCCAAAGGAAGTCAAAGCTCATCTCTCAAGATCTGCAGCCCTGCCATGCGAAGGGATCTCCCACCTGTGCTTATGTGGTGCAATGAGTAACAAATTAAATGTATTTTACTGACAGTATTTCTTTGATCAAATATATGAGGTAGATTGCTTCAATTTTTAAATGGTAACTCTTGAGGTACAGATCATTTTGGGGATACCTGTTTGACCTGCTTATCTGTGAGGAGTCTTCTGTAAGTCCACTCTCACTCATACCTTGCTCTGGCTTTGTTTCCTGTAAAAACACAAGCATGAGTAGCTGCACATCTTCTGTTGAGCAGAAAGCAATTTTTTTTTTTTTTTAGAAAAAATATTTGAAAATCAAATTTTGTCTTGTACAGATCTGGCAAAAATCAGCAGCATGTTTGTTTCCTTTACTTGTGGGAAAGTAAAATCTCATAGCTTTCTTAAAGAATAAAAAGTGTACAAAGAACTAAAAATTGCAAATACAAAACCCCAATTAATTAAGATTTAGTTGTGCATGGAAAAAGGAGAGAAATATCAGATTTCATATCTAGTACTGCTGAAGTTATGGGATGAACTCTATAAATGCTCAGTTCACCCCAAATAGCTAGATTTCACTTAAAAAAGCAAAATAGGACTCTGGAGAAGGAAAAAAAATAAAATTACATTTCATAGAATTATTAATATTTTTAACACAGTAAAACTCTCCAAACTGATCTTACCTTGAGGAGATGCTGAACACTATGAATATCATTCTACAAGATTTTAAAATAGTGAATAGTTCTATTTTACATAGTTCCACTTAAAGTTGACACAGTTCAAAAGATAACCAAATACTTCCACCATTAAATTCTAAAAACTTCAAACAACTATAAAACTAAAATCTCATGCTCTGAAGCCTATACCCAGATCAGTACAATGGTTATTTCATGAAAGGCTAAGTAAGTTCCTGACTGAGGCACAACCATGAAATTGTATTAGAAGTCATTTTCTCCCCTCAAGTACTAAGGCTTCAGTAGTATAAATTAATATGAAGAGGTTTTATTAGCCAACTTTAAAGATTAAATATGTCTAGACAGGAGATCAATATTTCATATAAAGCTTTAGGTTTTTTCAGTTTTCTAATGTTCATCCACGGCTTTAAGACTGTTACCACAAACTTTTAATGCTCTGAAAAACTCCAAAAGACTTTCAAAGTCATATATATAGTCAGTTTTCCATCTTAAGTTTTTGCTGAATTTTACAGCTCACACTACTCATAAATATGTCTGCTCTTCGACTACCAAAAGAAAGCTGTACAAAGGTAGAGAGTCTGCACGAAAACATTAATGGCACAACTCTTTGATTCTAGGTTTTCAAAAAGAAATTTAATATATTAGATAATAGTGCCACAGATTTGTGTAATGAAAATAAATGCAGAACCAAAAGTCTTCAGGCAAATGTTTCAAGTAGGGTCTGATCCAAAGCTTTCTGAAGTCAAAAGAAATCAGACTTCAGACCATGTTTAAACTTCTTTTAATGTGTATATCCTCAGTCAAAGGGAATACCAAGTTACCCTCTGAAGTAAAGGTCTGATGAATGAATGTAGAGACATCCAACCTTTCCACTGTCAGAAGGAAACTGTTCCTTGCTTACCTCTTTAATAGTGCTGTTCCTCCCTCGCCATGAAAACCACCACCTTCCACCTTTTTTGGGCATCTTGTCCCTCATTATAGATTCCACAGTTGCCTGTGATAAATGGATGGTAACAAAAAAAAGATCCAAAACAAAGGACAACCTGATATATGTAAATAAAAAGTGCCAAACACACAATTTTAACTGATAATAAATAGAATAAAAGTAAACATACTGTCTGTGGACCATAAATTCTACTAAAGCAAAATCTAATGGTATCCAGAGCTGCTCTGAAATAACTTAAGCATGAATACTTATGGTATTTTTAAAAGGAAAATGAAAAACAAATCAAATCAAAGAAGAAAAAAAGAATAAATAGATATTAGTATAATGCCTAGAGTGGAGAATCTACTGTTTTTAAGTTATTTAGTAGAAATTATATGTAAAACACACACAAAAAAAAGAAAAACTCCTGAAAGGAGCTGTCATGCAAAACAGTAACAAACTGACATGCAAGATGATTATTCTCATTTAAAAACAACTGCAAACTTCATATTTAGCCACTAGTTTAAGAAAAAAGTAAAGAAGTTACTAGATTTTATGACTTTTGTATGATGCTATGAATTTGACTGACAATGCTAGAATTTATTTTATAAAACCAGGCTCCTTTTCATGGGTTCTATGTACTAGACACAAGTAGAGAAGTTTCTTTCAATATCCATAATGACTGGACCCTTATGCAAGCTCCTTCACAAGAAGCACTGAATTCTTTCACTCAGAGAGCAGCAAAAGATGAAAAGGGAAAATATTACAGGCAGCCACAGAAATAGCTTAGCCATGGCCTTTCTGAGATGACGGCTTTCACTATAAGCAAAGCCACCAGAAGAAAACTGTGATGTTGATTAGTGATTTAAAAATAATTAAAAAAAAATCTAAAAACTCTTAGCACTTAAGAGAGGGGGCAGCATTCAGCTAATATCTGGGACAATGCATCCCTTTTCTCAGCTTTTCTTTAGGTTCTCTTCACTATATTATCTAAAGTATATGAGAAATAAAAGAAATTAGAGAGGAATAAAGTTGAGCAACTGAGAGTTTTTTGAACAAAGTAAGAAAAACAGGGAGCAGATGAAGCTATTGAGAATGGAATGCAACCACTGAGAACAACAGCTACAATTTAAAGAAGTTCTCAGACATATCAAAAACTTCAAGCAGATGTTCTATTGACTTTTAATGAGAGAATTCACATGCTTAGACATGCAATTAAATGTATTTTACAGAACACGAGTGAATTTTTTTCACAAAAACTTCCATTTTCAATCACTTCACAAAGTCTGTTTTAATCAGGTATCTTAGTATTTCAATTCCTTAGTTTCATTACTAGAGCAAATCAAAACTCTAAATAACAAATCATGAAAAAAACCAGTAAGATAGCTGGTAGCCTAAATGAGTAATTTTAGTTTCAGAGGTACAGTTCATCCAACTAAACTTTCTCAATCACATAGAATGTTCCAACTATAAATACTGGTTTCTCCACTAAACTAAAATTGCACTGTCTACAAAGTTATCAGCATTCAGAGTATAAATTAAGCATTAAAAAAAAAAAAATTTACACACTGAATTTCACACTCACAGAAGAATTTTCTCGACTGATAGCCTATGAATAAGGGCATAAGTATAATGCTGTTGAAAGAACTGCCATTTCCTGTAACTTTATGGACAAATATTTGATAACAATTCTTTCCATTTACCCTTCCTAGGCTAAACCCCAAACATCTGGCCCAAGCATTGAAGAGTTTAATTAAAAATGCAGCTACCTTGCATTATTTTCACTACTGAAGACCCAATAGGCACCTATCAAGGACTGAATCACACTGTGAGAGCATCCAAGAAATACAGAGCAGGATAACTATGCACCTTCTTCTAGGCATTTGAGTTCCATGGGATGAATCCCTCCTTTGACGATTATCAGAACATTTGCAGTAATGCACTAAACATCTGGCTCTGTGACATCCTTGACATTGAAGCCATATTTACCAGATACTCATGCCTTTTAAGGTCATTTTATTTTATATTGGGATGATACTGTGCAGCTGCATCTGACTGTATATATAAGTAATGTGGCACAAAGAAACAACACAGTGGCAGAAAGTATTCTGGGCTTTCAAGAAAGTTTTAGTCCATGCTGATGGCAGAGGGAGCATCTGAATTCACATAGGACAAACCCAAAGATACGTGAAGTGTTGCAAGTGGCAGAAGCAAAGTTTAAGTGCCAAAATTTATTTAAATCCATGGCTAACCAGGTTACAAAATAGTGCCAGAGGTGATACTACTTCTTTATATACATTTACAGTAGCATGTATTTCTATGATGAACATCTATGTGGCACGAGGTCACATAGAATTAACTAACTTCTTCAACACATTTAAAATAAGCCAACATGCATAGTTGCTGCAACTGTGTGAACAATCTGCCACTACCTACCTGAATTACGAGAAACAGAGTCCTACCTATCAACTGAGAAACAGAAAAGTAGCAAGCTGGAGGCCTTCCTTATCTAGTAGTTAAAAATTATTCACTGGGGTTACAATTCCAGGACTCTACATTTATTTAAAAATATAAGCTGTACACCTATAAAATGAAAAGCAATCACCAAGTATTCAGCTATAACAAACACTAACATGGGTTAATATAATTTATGCTTGAAATTCATATTAACAAAATAAAAAAGGAGGTTTTCCTTCTTCAAAATAGTTGCAATAGCCCAGCAAATAACACTATCCACAGCTCTTAGCATAAGCAAGGTGAATGGTTACGTGTGGATAGATTTTACAGTGTTCTCTTGTAAAACAACCTTCTTCACTCCCTTAATCAGTGGCACAATTTCACAACTCCTCCTCTTACCAACCTTCATGTTCAATCTTACCTTTGGCAAAGGTTTCTGGAATGCCTGCATTGCCAGCAGAAGGGGACCAGCTGTTGTCCAGTTATAGTACCTCGACATGCAAGAGAGATAATTACTGCATTTTGTAACCCCAATTCACAATTTACCTAGTTTTTAATCACCTGTCAAGAAGCACAGGTCATACTCTAGCCTGCACTAGTCATAACAGACCCATCATATTCCACAGTATGTTCACAGGTATTTACGGCACACACTTCTCATGAAAGAGAAACTAGACTCTTTCTTGAGTAGAAAGGGTATTTGTCACACATTCCCTAGTCATCATGGACTCATAGAATAGTTGGGAGAGACCTTAAAGTTCACCTATTTCCAACTCACCTGCTGAGGGCAGGGACACCTTCCATTAGACCAGTTGCTGAGGGACCCATCCAACCTGGCCCTGAACACTTCCAGGGATGGCGCATCCGCCACTTCTCTGAGCAACCTCTTCCAGTGACTTGCTATCCTCACAGAAAAAAAATCCTCCTTACATCTAATCTAAATCACTCCTCTTTTTGTTTAAAACTGTTCTCCCTTATCCTACCACTATCAGCCCATATAAAAAGTTGCTCTCCCTCTTTTCTATAAGCCCGATTAAAGTACAAAAGAATGGTGATTAAATCTCCTCAGAGTCTTCTCTTACCCAAATTGAACAAACCAAACTCTATCAGCCAGCCTTCACGGAATTGTTCCAGCCCTCCTACTACACCTTTGTGTCCCTTCTCTGGGCAGAGCCCTGAGGAACATCAGTCATTACCAACATCCACCTGGACACAGAGCCACAACTCTCTGGCTGCCATCTATCGAGCCGATGTCCTTACTATACTAATTATCACAGCATAAGGCGCAATTTTTTACAAGTTTAAAAGTCAGAGTCCAGTCTGCATGATGTCAAACTTCTGCTATTACATATGGAACATGGGGCAACTCTTGTTACAGACAGTAGGACAATTACAGTATCCATTTTCAAAGGAACCTGAAGCTCACACAACATCCAGAGAATATGACAATAAGGTCCTCACTAAGTACTCTTTTCTTGCCAACACATTCACTAGGCAGGTAAATACTACCATCAAATTCAGAGAACGCTGTCAGGGAAGCACTAAGTGACCCACCTCATACCACAGAGAGGGTCAGGTATGAGGCTGTAACATACACAATACAAACTATCACCTGGTACATCAGATTTGCATCGGTGGTGTCTATGACTAAAGAGTAACCAAACCTGTAAGTTCAGCACAATGCCATGTAACACTATTTGCCAGGTATAAGGAGCTCTCAAGAATCCTCCAAAAAGCTGCATGTGGCATATGAGTTGGGGTTAGAAAGGGAAGTCAGGGCCCTGCTGAGACACAGGGCTAGGATAGAGCAGGTTCTGTAAACACTAGACACGAACATCAGATAAGGGGGACAGAGACGGCGAAAAGCAGACATCACAACAGCCTGGAACAACATCTCAAGGTCTCCTAAAAGGAGAAGATGTGCCTGTCTGCAACGGGACGATGGCAACGACAGCCCAGCCCTCGAAGGGACGGGGCGGAGCAGAGGGTGGGCTCGGAGCAGGAGGGGCCAACCCGAGCTGTGTGACGGCTGGCACTCGGGAGGGGGATATCAGCCCGGGACAGTCATGGGATCGGGGAGCGGGGGACTTGGAATGGATCTGTAACCCCGCTCCCTGCGCAGAATAAACACACCTTTCTCATAACGAGGCCTACGGGGCGAGTTCGGTTTCCGCAAGTCACACAGACCACAGCACTACCCTGCTGCTGGCAGTATCAACAAATGAAATGATGTCTTAGCCTTGCAGAAATGGAAGTCTCATACTAAGAGGGCGAAATTTGACAGGTCTTGAAAAGTAATGCCTCCACAGAGACATATTAGCAAAATATTCACTATATACAAAACTGCTGGGTACTGAATGACTGCAAGCAGACTGACATATCCCTGTAAATATTAATTATTCAAACTGGCTCAAGGCAAGCCTTAGCAAGTTCACATCATATTTCATTTTTATTCTGTCAATTGAGTGTGAATACTATTAGCACTTAATAGCAGCTTCTTGAAATTCAGCTTGTGTCAGTTAGCTGTAATAGGTCATCTGAAACTGCTCTTTACTTTCAATTTAAAGGAGGAAAGGTAACTAGAAGGGCCTGAATTCACTAAGGAGTTGAATCTTTCTGAATGAATCCAACCTATGAACATTCAAAACCTGTTTTTCAGCCATGGTTAATCTGATCTAATGCCCTGAAGTGTCACAGAAGCATCTTTATGATGACAGTAATTTTTTTTTCTGAAATATACTTACTTATTTCCAATCTTAACCACAAGGTTAGGGTCATCAATGATAGCAGGATTGTCCACAAACTGTTGATATGTCACCGCATGTTCTAAGAATTCTTCTGTAGGGGGGAAAAGTCACATTTGTAAAGCATGCCTTTATAGATACCTGGGATTGCAATCTAAACCTCTTAGCATTTCTCAGACACAGAGGTTTCACACTCATTACAAGGGTGCTGAGATTTAACTGTAATATGGAAGCAAGTTCTTCAGAGACTCAATTTCAGAAGACACTGAGGGTTTGTTTGCTGCTGGGTGTCTTTCCTGTTCAACATACAATTTCAGTGAAAACTCAGGGATGCAACTGTGAGGGAGGAAAATCTCCTTTTCCAAAAGTTATGTAATTTACAAGTGATTCAGGTAACCATCTGACTCCAGTACATAACGGTACATTTGAAATGTTTTAATAAGTAGCTTCTGAGCAGCAATCAGCGTAGCATTAGGCTCATATGATTTTATGATGTCACATTACTGCAGAAAATACAAGTCTTAACACATTTGTCTTCTCACTATGCCACTGGAAGTTTAAGGAACAGAATACTGTAAGTTAGCCAGAAGTTACAGAAAAAAATTGAGGTAGGGCAGGAATTCAGGTTAAGCTTTCCAACTTCCCAACTCTCTCTCCTCATGTTCCCATTTACAGCCTACCTTTTTTATTCCTGACACCTACAGCTGTGAATTTTCTAGCTATATAGTACACCAAGTGGCAAAAGTACCACTAGCACTGTTGTGACACAAAACATAGCACTATGAGGAAATAAAAATATCAGCAAAATGCTTTCAAAAATTTTCTTACATAATGGATTATTAAAATGTGTTAAAAATCGTAAGTCATACACAAGTCTACTATTGTAAGCATGAAAAATTCCAGGAAACTGATTATTACATGGCCAGTATTTATCTTCTCAACACACTGTTGAGCACAGCCACAGGAGGGCCCTGCAGCCTCAGGCTGGGATGCTCAAACCCGGTGCCAGCACATGCCTGAAATTTGCAAAGTCATTCTGTACCTTTGGTTATCTCTTTGTTGTCAGTAAGGCCTCCGCAGAGAGAAATGGCAATGGAGGGCAAATCCCGCATTCCATCTGAGGTGCTTTCAGCTCCACTGTCAACACCCGAGCTCCCGACAGACTGCGGAGAGTGGCTGGCTGACTGCAGCCCCATGTCGCTCGTGTTCTTGTTTTGGACATTATCTCCACTGGAAAAGAAAAATGAAGACTGAATTCCTGATGTATTCATTCCCAAGTTGCTCCCTTCAAAAAGTCCTGTTTACACACGATGCACACTTAGGAAAAAAAAAAACAAATTTGTTTAAATTTGATAGCAAAACAAAACAAAGTAATACAGGCCTCATATACCCTCAAATATCAGATTGCTTCTACTTACTTCCCTAAACTAGGCATGTATAAATATAACTTCACTTATTTACAAGAGACAGGAAAAGACGGACAATAAACTCTACAATCTTAGTAGACAAAACAATGCTACTAAAAGCAGAGTTTATACTAGTAGAATTGTTCCCATACAGGGACAATTACAAACATATTAGTTTATTATTTATTTTATATTTATTATATAAGCTGATAGGTAAACCCAAGCAAAGAACCTGTATTGTTTTGTATAGAGGTCATGTATCTATAAATAAAACACTCTACATATAAACTAGTAGGATTAAAATTTTAAGAAACAATAACTCATACCCACATTCAATTTGTGTATAGATGACACAATTACTACAAAATGCAAGCTCAAACTGTGCTTTTCACTCCAAATTTATATGAATGCATTTAAGAAAGAAATTTTGAATCCAACATTTTCTTCATATAACTAACCTTTCTCAGTTTTATTGACATGCTAATATTACGACAGCTGAGTTTAAGCAAGCAAAAAAGACAAAATATACAAGCTACTTCAGTTATTGCTCAATTACTTTAGTCAAATGACTAGAGTATGATGGGGAAAGAGGACTATAAATGTTACAAAAGGATCTAATAAAGATCAGAACAAGCTGGAAATTGTATGCTCAGGGTGCAATATTTCCATATGTGCCTCTGTCACAAACCTTCCAAAACTCATTTTCTCACGTTCATATTTATAGGTGATCACCCACAGTAAAGCAACATTAGGCCAATAATTTTCTGCTAACACTGTTAACAGTAAGATACATTCTTCATGGTAATAAGCCAGGACATGGAGATAAATATATCTCAAGGCCAACTGCTCTCCTAGGACATGTGAGTAACGCTCACAAAGATCAGTGTATATTATATAACAATCCACAATCAGCATACAATGCTTAACTGACCAAAACAGAAAACCAGTTGCAAACACACTTCTCAGGCCCAAACACAGCACCTTCCAAAAGCTCTAATATTCCTCTCTGTGGAGTCTTATTTTCCTTCTACCTTCATGTCTGCTTGAATTTTTCACTCTTTTTCAGAGGTCATATATGGTTGGCAATGAAGAGTTTGATTTAAATATGGAAGGTGACAATAGTTCCTTAAAGAGTAAAAATATAAGAAAAGGACTTATACTTCTTAGGGAAATAAAGTGCAGCAACTTCTGGATCCATGTCAGTGAGGTCATCTAAATAGACACCATCAGCACCAAGATGCCGGCTTCGTTTGTCTGTAAGGGACACAGCACAAATAAGCCTATTAATTAATACTATATGAGTAGTAGTCCAAAGCTGGTTTTAATATTCGTTTTAAGATTGAGAAACCAGACCAGTTTGTGAACTGTATTTGTACACAATGATACTGCTAAAAATTTCAAAACAAGTTGCATATATACATTGTTCAAACTATGAATACACAAAATGGCACATCACAGGACTAGTTTTGAGACATGCCCAGGACTCCCTATCCCAGACAAAACCACTGGGAATCAGAAGGCAGTGGTCACTCCAGGAAAACAGCAGAAGGAAAACCTTCTGAGTATTTGCATAGGCCTATTTTCACAGTATGGCAGTCAGAGCATTTAATCTCTGAGATCTAATCTTCGATCCCTCCTTGCAAAATGGAAGTAACAGATTAGACTATAGCCACTAACACACTATAACTGGCTTGTTATGGAGACAACTCACTGTTGAGCACGTACAACTGATATGTTGTGTGAGCACATGCACCATTTTAAGAGACAACACTCCTAGGTCTGTCACTAGGACCAGCACACAGAGCCATTGCTGTCCTCTTGTTGCTAGTACAACTAGACAAGTAACCACTGCAATGCCAAAACCTAACTCAGAATTGATTCTCAAACCTTCTCGCTGTCCCAATTTCCAACAGCAAATATAAGAAAAGCAATTAAAAAAATATTTGTACAAGAACTGAATAGTAAGCAGAGAAACACATCATTTTTTGTTTTCAAAGACAGTGGAATGCATGGCAAAGAGGCTAACAAACTTGTGTTTATACTGATTAAAAAGCATCTGCACAATCTAGGCCTATATAGAGCTTACATAATTATAGAATGAGTGCTCTAAAACAGATCATTGGTAAGCAAATAAATTTCACGTGAAAACTGTAACACTTGCTATAAAATACCATGGATTTAGAGCCCATAAATTAGGTATTAGTAAAGCAGATGGAGTCAAATTTAATATATTCAGGACAGGATATATACCACACAGAATCGAAAGGCTTATGTGAAACAAAAGTACCTCATTTTATGGCACATCTGTTGTCTGTCCAAAAGACGAACTGCAACTTTGTAGTAGAGCAGAGTTTTCCACAATTACCAGCAATATATAACTCAGGTGAACCAGCAGAGCTACAGAGTGCTTATCTACAGAGTAAAATCCCTGAATCTATCAAAAATTAATAAAATTGGATCAAGTTTTGTAGTCACGCTCATACGCACAGAGCTGCCAAAACCTCCAGACCAAGGAGAATCTTCTGTAAACAGCCTGCTGCAAAATTCAGGTTTTGAAGGCTCCTTCCAAAGCTCATTCCTTTCCAGATCTGAAAGTGCCTTCAGGACACAGATTAACTTATATGGCAATGAGGTGCTTTATCATCATGAAAGCTGAAGACAAAATCATACATATAAAAGTGCAGAATCAACAGCTTTACCTTTCTTTCTGGAAGGGGAATCTGTCTTGCCAGTAGGTTGGGCTGAGCAAGCTGCAGCTTGTTTTATTTCTTCATTGGCAGGCAACGGTGGTACGCCTGCTCCTGGTGATTCTGTCTCTGGCTTATTTGTCTCAGCTGGTAAGGGCTCACTTTCATCAGCAGTTGCTGCATCTGCTTGTCCAAGGGCAGGCAAAGGAGATCCTGTGCTAAACTCCTCTACAGGAGAACTCTGGATGACCCGAAAGTGCGTGCTTTCAGAAGGATTTACATCCACCGTGCTGGGCTCCTTTGCTTTGAGCAGAGAACTGGCCTGTGAGGAAAATGAAACAAATTACTGTAAAGAAAAGCTCTTTAACAATGCAAAAGCTGGAAGTTAACCTGTTCCATTCACTCTAGAGAGACAGAAAGACTAAGTGAGGTGCAGACTACAGTGTACAAAGACCTTTCTGCTGTGTGTTTGCTTGCACAAAATTCATCTGGATCTTGGGACCAGGAAAGATTTGTTCTGCAATCTGCTCCGTAGCCTTCATTTTCCACTCAACTGCACAGACCAAATCCCACCCTGCCCTCCTCCCTTACTGTGAAAATCCTGGCTTCCCTCCAGAAGGTAACCCTAAAAAACAGGAGAAGCTAGTGCAGACTCAAGGCCTTGCAAACTATGTACATTCTCAGGCACTAGAACACTGTCATTCATCTATACTCCAGATCTAGATTTGAAATCACTTTATAGGAACAATTTCAGATCTTCTCTGAATGTGAGACAGGAAGTGGTCTTACAGAGGGGACCTCAACCACAGCAGCAGATGAATAACTGCTATTCCCTTCACATCATAGCAAACAAACAACTCTTACACAAAGATCAACAGCATCCCAAACTATAACTCCCAGTTCAGGTATGGTCAGATCAACTCAGAATAACTTGGCTAGCAACATAGACAGGGACTACAGAGAGAAAATCCTCCAGGAATAAGATGTGCAATACATACCAGGCTGTGTGACTAGGATAAAAAAAAGATATGCCTAAATCTGCTAGCAGGAAACCCTAAATTCTAGACTGCAAAGGCCAGCTTGAAGTTCTTCCATGGATCTATGCACCTAAGCCAGTTATCTATGAACAGAAAATACCTACCAAGCCATTCTCCCAAATCCCACCCAAGGAGAAAAATATAGAGGTGATGGCTAAGCTCACTTTTGGTCTGTTAAACAAGAGGCCAGAGCCCTTCTATGAAATAAAGAATTTTGGATTCCCATCCCTGCTTTTGTTACTGGTTACCAAGAGTGAGTTAAAGATAAATTACAATAGTGCCATTATAATTCTGGTGCCATCATCAGAACAGAGAAGTCTTCTTTCTAAGTAGGATACCCACTGCCCTGGCCTGCAAAACAGTCTCTCCGACAGTCCTTTCTGTAGGAAAGCAAGAGGGGCCAAACTGCATCATCCCAGTCCCCCTAGTTGAAGTATTCCACTGAAACCTGACCTCTGTTTCTCACACCCTGGGGCAGGCATAATAAATCTTCCCTTTCCCAGATGAATGCTCTGACAGCACAGCTATCACCAGGAGCTGACAGTACGTGACGGCCCTGCAGAGTACACAGCTGCCCACGGTTACTGTGCAGCATGGGAGACAGTGCTGCTGGCACACTGCAGATCCTACCACCTAACTGGGCCAAATGGCACCAAGCCAGTCCTCTCAGCCAAGAGAACTGCACATCTGGGTATGCAAAAATACAGGTGCTTCTGGATGCTTATATGTACTCAAGCAATCCATTTTAATTTTTGTGAATCATATTGCTAACACCAAGCACCTAATTTCCATCTAAGACTATTTATGAATTTCAACGATTTCCCAAAGAACATTGGGTTTGATTTTATCTGTTTTTTAAGCTTGTGACTTTTACAAGACTAGGTCTCAAGTACTTCTTTATTTTCTACTGCATATCATCAGTGTTGAGTACATCCATGGTGCAAAGTCCTACACCTCCTAAGGTATTCAATTATTCAATTGTCTTACACAAAACACTGTAACTTTATGCACAACCATGATCCATGCCCTCTTCAGCAGACTGCAGTAGAATAAGCACACATACCCCATTAAAGCACAAAAGATGCTAGCAGAAATTAAAGAAATTACTTTGGATACCTTTGCAGCCTGGGGTAGTTCTCCCCATGCCCAGTGCATGTGAGGATTATTCTTCAGTCCACTTCTGTCCATAGGTTTACTGACTAATTCCGAGTCACTTTGAGGAGTAGGAGGGCGTGAATCTGATGGGCTAAAGAAAAACAAACAAAAACGGGAAACCAAAAGTAACCACAATGCGCTAAACACTTTCCAAACTGATATCCACCAACCCAAGGCACTGAAGATTGAAATAATCAGAAGCCAACTGAAAGTATAAAAGCATGGCAAAATGGTTTAAACAGTTCAGGATTCCCTGACGTTGGCATTCAGAGGTCTCATCCTTTTTATAGTAAGTGCTGTCAAGGAAGCAGGATTTGAGAAGCTGAAAGAGATGGAGCAAGAACAATGGACCTGAACATTTTAGGAGGATTTTTGGTTTTCTCTGTGCAAAGAACAATGGGATGGTACCAGCAGCAGTAGAAGAATAGATGTTAATATTGTTATAATGGATGTGAAGTTCAGACATTACTCACAAGACACCTTATCCTGACTAAGTAATAAATTAGTCTAAGTAATCCAGTTGACTCATTTTTTCTACTAACTTATTCAGTTCCTCCATTGGACAGATGTTTATATGGAAAACAGCAGAAGAGTTACACAAAGAATTTAAGCCCTTTCAGTTTAAATATATTTAACTGTTCATTTCGACAACTACTCAATATAAAATATTTAACAATTAATTAGTAAATTATCACCTTGTAGCATATTTTTAATGTGGTGAAGCCAATAACATGATGTCCAACCAATCATTAATAAACAATGATTCACTGATTTTAAGGGGAAAAGGAAAAATTCTGATCATCTACTCTACCTTTTTGCATAAGCCCTAGAATTTCCTCCAGAATGCCCTGAAAAAAAAAACATTATTTTTTGACTGAGCCATAACATTCATTGATATAGTCACCCACTTCTCATTTAAAAACTACAAGCAACAAGATAATTCACAACATTCCTAAATCAAAGGTCCAAACTGAGTTACTTTAACTCTCAAAAACAAAAGGTTTCCTATCTCATGAAATGCCTATCCTAATGAAGTTCAACAAAGCCAAGTACAAGGTGCTACACCGGCAGTGAGGCAACCCCAAGCACACATACAGGCTGGGCAGAGAATGAATTGAAAACAGCTCCAGGAAGAAAGACTTGGGGGTGTTTGTGGACAAAAAACTCCACATGACTTTCTCAATGAGCGCTCAAAGCCCAGAAAGCCAACTTTATCCTGGGCTGTGTCCAAAGCAGCCTGGCCAACAGGGTGATGGAGATGATTCTGTCTTTCTATTCTGCTCTGGTGAGACCCCATTTGAAATGCTGCATCCAGCTCTAAGGCCTGTTGAAGTAAGTCCAGAGGAGAGCCACTAAGCTGATCACAGAGCTGGTACGCTTTTATGAAGACAGGCTGAGAGAGTAAGAGTTGTTCAGACTGGAGAAGAGAAGGCTCCACAGAGGCCTTATAAGAGCTTTCCAGTACCTAAAAAGAGCCTACAAGAAAGCTGGAGAGAGACTTTTCACAAGGGTCTGTAGTAATAGGACAAAGGGGAATGACTTTAAACTGAGAGTAGATCTATATTAAATATTAGGAAGAAATTCTTTACTATGAAGGTGGTGAAGCGTTGGCACAGGTTGCCCAGAATGCAGGTGGACTCCCCATCAATGGAAGTGTTCAAGATCAGACTGGATGGGGCTCTGAGCAACCTGGTCTCTTGGCATGTTCCCTGCCTGTGGCAGAATGGTTGAACAAGATCTTTAAGGTCTTTTCCAACCCAAACTATTCTGAGATTTTATAGTGCCGTGAAAGAGCAAAACCAGTTTGGCTATTCAGTTTATTCAGAAGAAGGTAAGGAATAAAGCAAACATGAAGAATTTGTACTAAAGGTAGAATCACAGAATGGGCAAACATGCCATCAGACCAGGTTGCTCAGAGCCCCATCTGATTCATATCCCATAAATGTTGAATATTTGTGTCACAATCCTATGTACTCCTTAACAAGCTATGATTGCACTTAACCTAATCCAATGTCAAAGAACAAGGAACTTGGCACGTAGTTGGCAGTTCTTCAATAGCAGACTATAATGATCTTCACAGTGTTTTCCACTGGAAGCAAAAAGATCCCCGTGAAAGCAGAGTGACCTGAGAAAATGTCCCATCTTGACTGGTAACAAATACACTGTGAAAACACAGTCATGTTCATGTCATAGCAATAACTGAGAGCCTCTGAACCTCCTCTTAGGTGGCCATAATAGAGTTCCTTATTTCACACAGAGGGAAAAAAATTGCTCAAAGACCCATCAGGCACTTATTTCAACCGTTGCAGGCTCAGAGAAGACCTTGCTCAGACAAGTTTCTAGAGCACTTTAGCTGTCTAGACTGTAAGACAGGTGAACTCCAGAGCAGATTTCATGGAGCCAACCAGGGCACATCACTGCTTCACCCCAACCTGTGCACCTGCTCTTCATTCAAACAATAAGGTGAACGGCTATGAATGTCCCAGGATCTCACTATGACTTGGTGCCCCAACAGAATCAGGTTAAAGAGGGAAAAGCTGGAAAAACCTCAAGATTATCAGTTTCGATAGATGCAGACTTAGGCACCTAGTATGGCAAGTATGTTAAGATAAGCAATGAGCAATGCAGCCTGATTTATTACTCAAAGCTTTCCCCACATTAACAGAGAAGTGTAGAAGTCATATTCAGACACCTACTTTAAATTTTTTAACTAAGTTTCTGTGATCTCTCTCTATTGACTTAATGGAGAGAAAGGGCTTGACTGCAGAATCTTGAGACTCCTTAAATTTAAGATAACACAAGAAGTGTCTGTATCCACTTTTAGCCCTGTAGAAAAGAGTCCACCATCAGAGGAATCCTATTCTACAGAAAAAGTTTAAGTCTTAGTCCCCTAAACCTTCAACAGTATGCCTTATGTATTGTGTCATCTTTACTCTGCAAGATTCTCCCCCAATGCATCCAACATACTGAAAGTCTTCCCCTCTCCCAGATCAGGGAACAAAGGAAGAAGAGTTTGCTTTAGACACTGGGCTCCTCCCATTACAATTTTTGCATTTCTTATTGCTTACATAATCTCTGAGGCTTTTGTTTCGCTTTTACTTTTGCAACCTATAAGCAAATAAACAACTCTGGGAAACCATGGGACAAAAATGTCATTAAAATATTTGGTGATTTGTAAAAAGCTAAGTTGAAATGTCCATCTTCAGAGGAGTGTAAATTTTCACTAGCTAAGTTCTTCCTTTTTGTTTTATCATCTTAATCAACTTGAGTTTTAACCCATGTTCCCATTGACCTGATTTTTTATCAGCCATCCTCATTCAACAGATGATTCATCAAAGTAACTTACCGCCAGACAGTGCCCACAAAGAAGCAAGCAGAAGGAGTGGTTTTCAATGTCACTTTTGAAGTGTCTGGGTTAGCATAAGTACAGTTATAAATTCAACAAAGTTCACAGAGTATTAATGTGTTAAAAGTGTATTAATGTGATAAAGTGTATTAATGTGATAAAAGAAGTAAAAAGCAGTCCAGAAAAGAGGACAGCTGTTCTACCTGTCTGGAAGAAAAAAGTGAGAAGATTGTTGAGGACAAGAGTTAGATAGGCCTCCGTCTGCTGGAACAGTGAGGAAAGAGGCTTGCCCTGTACAATCTATAGGCTTACTGGGCAGCAAAACATGTTGGGAGAAAGAAAAACAGGGTGTCATTATTCACAAGTGCTGATTAACATAAACTCTTTGTGCATTATTTACACAAATGCTGAATTTACACCTAGAGTTTTCAAAATCCAGAATACTGCAAGCAAGAAACAAACAGAGAGCACAATTCCAAAAGCCATGGAAAGTACAGGGTATTGACACATGCTATCACCAGACTGGTGAAGCTAATCACATTAAGCTTTACAGGCAGTGGAGAAAGTTTCTTCCAGAATGCAATTCAAAACACTTAAATTGAGCCCTTGCCCTGAAATAATCTCCCCACAGTCCCTCGACTACAGAGGCAGGGTATTGATACTAGACTTCTTAGGATAAGGTCTTGAGAATATTGCTATACTCCAACAGTCTGCATGGAAGATGTGCAGCACACGTGCATGGGGGCATGCACACACAGAATTTTATATAGATATAGATATTGGAACTATAATGTAATGCACATTAAGCAAAAGCTTGGTCCTTTTTGACAGGGATCCACAGACAAGAAAGGAGGTCCAAACTGCTTTCATTTTACATGAAAGATATACACATGCACACAAACATGCATACAGGAAAAAGTTACGGTACGTGTTCTTCTCACACAATAAAAATTTCTTATTAAATAATAAAATAAATATTTCATTAAAACAGACATGAAAACCTCATATTCTTACTCACTAAAAAAAAAAATCTTATTTTTACACATCAACTGTAATTTTGCAAATTCTTGTAAGGAGTACACTCAAAGTACTAAATATTTACAGACCTGTATTCACTAAAGACCTTACAAGGTGTGTGCATGAGGCAAATATTTAGATTCCACAAAACAAACAGATTTCATTTTGCAAATACAGAAAGCATTCACCTAACAGTTGTCAGGGACTATGTTTTAGTATTTTAGTACTTCATATAGCACTGGCATAGAAGACATTAATGGAAAAAATAAGATTAAAGTACTCTAGAACTGTCTGCAAATGTACCTTTGAAGAGGTGACCATTCTCCGTCTGAATGCGGGTAAGGTGCAGACTGAGAAAGCACAGAAACTGCAGGAGCCTTTACGTCAGATACATCATCAACAAACACATCTGGAACAGTGATCCTGAGTATGGGGAAACACATAACACTTAAAAAACACAGTTGATTACTGAATTGTCATATACATCAGATAACTAAAAAATGCTACTGCAGACAAGAACTAAAACCAGATGGAGAAACATTATCTGTTTCAAACCAAGTTTGTGACACCACAGAGGATTCTTTTTATGTTTTCAATATCATTTTCATTACTAACATTACTAACATTCCTAATATCTTCCTAGCCTAAATTTTTTTCTTCTTAAACTAATATGTTCATCACTCATGTGTTGTAACTTAAAAATTACTGTTGCAAGGCATGGAATAGAATGTTAACCCAGGTTTCCACTACATATTTCAATTTGATACCTTGAACTGTCCAATGGTTCTTTTTCTTCCTCTGAGCTAATCTCTATAGGAAACATGTCTTCATCTTCTGATGTATCTCCATGTGTGTCTTCTCTTTTTAAGCTATCTATTTTATGGGTAGACTTCCTCCTCTTCTTCCTCCTTTTTTTCACTGAGCTACAGACTGGAGACGTTTCAGTAGAAGGCTGAGATCCATGGGCTTGTGGTGGTAATTGTGAGGATGCACTGGTGTCCAGGTTTCTTATCCTGTCTATGGAATTCCTCTTCATCTGAGATTCCATTAAAGCTGTTCCCTCAGACAGAATGGGAGATGTGGAGAGATGATAAGGAATTACCTCCTGGAAAAGAAAATATTCAAACCATGAAACATATTCGGTTTTTCAGCAGTCATACAACTGGTTCTGAAACCTCTGCAGATTGACCAAAATCAATCATTTATTCCTCAGAAAAGTAACAAATACTAGACATCTGGATGCTCAGCATCCTATGGCATACGGAAACGTTCCACAGCTGCATCTCTTTAGATAACTCGGGAAAAATACTCTTAATAAAGAGCATCTTCTGAGCATCTATTATTAGGTTATGAGTTGCTATCCACCTCATGCCAGTTACAGAGCAGAAACAAAATCTTAGTTTACAACCTGAATATCTTGTAAAATCCAACTCCTCTTCACAACTCAGATGATACAAAGGAGTCAAATAGGTCAGTGGTTTGTAACTAGGCCCCATAAACATCCTGCTATTCAATCACACATATAACCAACATATAAGCATTCATGGAAGTATTTCCAGCAATTTTCAGTCACCAAATAGCTGTTACCATACAAAAGTTTTAAAAATAAAGATACAGAGATGAATACTGAGAATGCACACAGCTCTCACCTGAAACTAGTAATACCATACTCAGTATAAGAATTTGAAAACTCATCCCACTTGCAGCAGAATGGCTCACCCTGACAAGGCCTAGAAACCCATCAGGGAATTCAGAAAATGCAAGCTAACTGTGGGAAGCTACAGCTGGCCCAGGTGGTGTTCTGGTGTTGAATTATGCTAAAACTAGCCTGATTCACTGAACTTCCAATACACATCCTACTTTCTTTTGAAACAGGATGTGATAGATAAGCTATTCCTGGTAAATCTGCGACTACAAGTCCATCACTTTATAACTATAAAAGTCCTGTCCAACTCTCATATTACAGATTCTTCCACATACTCTCTTGAAGCTTGGAGCTTCTCCCAAGCTGGGACATCTCTTCATGGTTACTCCCCAAGGGTTAAGAGCAAGAGAGAAATCTGCCTGCTATCTTCATATGGTGAGTTATATCAATCTCTACTCAATGATTTTTTTCTTTTGCTAGTTTTGATACAACTTTTTAAATATAATTTCTTTGATACAATGCACTATACTATACAATTATATATTATACCCACTAGAAGATTTTTAGCTTTTACACCACGTAGTAAATAATTCCAATAAGATCATTCAGCTGTTCACTTCCCTGTTTATTTGTCATATTTATAAAAATGGATTATTTATCATATCTGATTTCCCACCATTAAAACCAGCGGAACAAAGTGATTTAATCACACCTCCTTTGTTCCTTAAATTTAAAACATTCACACAATCCAATGCTAAGATTGGATTCAGCTGCACCAAGGCTCCTCTCTGAGAAGGAGTTTAGAAAGCAAAGATCTTTTCTGCACCTTGTAATTCAATGGCAAGGCTTCTTTAATAACTTTATCTAAGCCTTGCACTCCCACCTGTGACACCACCCTGGACATTGACAACAATTATTGGGAATATTGAAGAGAAATGTCTGCAAAATTTTTTTTACATTACTTTATGTGTGGACTATTCAGAATTACTGGGACCATAACTTACATAGACAAGTATTTAACCACACAGCTCAAAAGTATAATTTCATGTGGATAATAGCTGTAAGATCATATTCATGGTACCAGAATTCACGTGTGCACAGATATTTACAGAGTGGGTGAACTTTTACTGGCAGTCTGCTGAGTGCATATGTGTAAATTAAAGATTTCCGCCAGGTCCCTGGACATTCACCTCTGTTGCACACAGCTTTGGAGTATATGACATGCCCTTTCTGTTCACACATTGGCATGCACATGAATCATTTTTAAATTATGTGATTACCTTTTGATTTTTCAAATCTCAGCAACCAAAAAATCCCAAAGTAATAACATAGCATTAAATCTCCATAGCATAAAATTGTCCAGAAACTTTGGGTAAAAGTGTATTTCTTAACAAAATTCCTAAACTCAAAATTGACTCTGAAGATCAGGCATTGAATTTTTAATGATTTAAAATTACTTTTGACTCTTACCTGATCATTATCCATCTCCTGCACAAAAAAGGCCTCCCCATTGTCTCCTAGTTTCATGTGCAAATCTACAGCCTCTCCATTAATTTCTATGTCAACCTGGAAGAAAATAAACATATTCTCATATGGAAAGAAAGTCATTTTCGGTACAGAGTTCCTGTTCAGCTGTCTTGCTGCTGTCACTGGGCAATTGCTTCTCAGGGAACTGTAAGAAATCTTATAATAAACATAAAATAGTGAACTTCTTTGTTTCTTTCCTTACCCTTTCACAAGGCAGTCAGCTATGAAAATGTTTTTCTAACTCATTCAGCTCATTGCTGTCTTGCTCCTCTACTCAGGAAGGTTTATAGCCATTACATAAAGTTCAGAATATTTTTAAATATAATCCTGAATGCATCATTTGACACACATCTATTGGCTCTTCTAATTCATAGCCTAATTTTGAATTGTGCAAGAATTACTTCCAAATGCAAATTTTTAATATGCTGCCTTTCAAATTCATTAAACAGGCTTCTATGAGAAGCAAAAATAAGAAAAATAATTTTACATTCAATTCTTGTCTCTATTTCTTCCACACATTTATCACATCACTTTACAGCCCTAACTATTTCTCCCCAGGAGGATCTCTATCTTTGCCTATAAACATTCTTGCCACCAACTCCATTATTACTGTAAATATTTTGGAAACTTGGACAAGCCTACATTTACGTGACATATCAAGACACAGAACATTTTCAACTTTTACCCATCATAAATATCAAAATTTCTTTCTGATCTATGTAAAAATTGCACAATGTCCATGCTGACTTTAGGGTGTTTCTGCTGAACAATTATAGCCACATTAGAACTCAGACTGTATGCAGTTACAAATTTTTTCCTAAAATAATTTGCCATGCATTGCTCAATGGGAACTCCACAATTGCCAGGTCATTCTGCCTGGTTACATTTATTTCAAGGTCTTCAATGTTCTATTATCTAAAAATATTACTTCACTAATATGTCCCTTTTTGTAATTATCATTAAACATGTCAAAGAAAGGGGTTTTAATGCACAGTCAGCAATAAAATCTAGTATAGGCTATATATAGGCGGGGCTTGTTACAGCTTTGTTTTTTGTTTTAGTCAATGTATTACAATTTATGCACTGAAATGCAAGAATTAGTAACAACAATTTTCATTGAACCCTGCCTTAATTCAGGCCCTTTATAAAGGGTGACTAAAGAAAAGCTTGACTAGGCGACCACAGGCCATTCAGTAACTTCTATGCTGCTAGAATTAACTCACAAATAGGACATTTAAAAATTCTCAATTTTCTTACCACTTTCTCCCTTGAACGTAGAACTCCCATTTTCCCAAAGCGAACATGGAAAGGGGAACACTGAAGGTTTCCGTCAGGCTGACGTACAACAATTATATCTATACATCCTGACAATGTGGCTGGGTTCAGTCCCTTATAGAGCTCCTTCACAGTTACAAATACTTGCCCTGCTAACTGTCCCACGTAATTCATGGTTTGAACCTGAAAGGTAAAAGACAGAACAAATTAGATTCTGGTCCCTGATTGGTGCTTTAGAGATATTTGAGAGATGGAGAATCCAGCAGCGGGGTATTCTCCTCTATCACAATTTCACGTAGAATCAGGATTTCCTACCTAATTTCTTTATGGCTGATGCATGTTTATAGAAAGCTATTAAAAGAAAAAAGCAAAAGAGGCTTTGTAAGTCAGAGAATTGTGACAACTTTCCAAAGTTCATTAAAATCTGTTGCCTTCGAAACCACTGTCAGACTTTTAGACTCTGAAGCTCATAAATATCTCCAATTATCACTGAAGAGAAAAGCATTACTTCCAGAATAACATCTTCTCCTATCATTAACTGTGCCCTAAACACCAAATATACTTTTCCCATTATTTCCACATGCTTTTAAGGGGAGGACAAGTGAATGGTTTTATATAAATCTAATTTTCCACTGCACTGAATTCAAATGCTATTTTCCCACTTTACAGGGACTTCTCCCATTAAAAGATTATAATGCATGCAGACAATAGATATGCATTAAGGTTGGACAAGCAACCTTCAATCCAGAGTGTTTGAACATTTGAGTGCCTCATAATGCAACTTTACTTTGTTTCAAACAGTCTTTTAGTATCAGCAGTTTTATTAAAAATTAGACATGTGTTGATGGTTGAAGTGATTTGCTTTATTTCTCCTGCTCCTGGATTTACTTATTTATTTATTTAGCATTCAGTTTGCTGTTTCTACTCTATTAATGTACATCCTATTTAATACATTTAGCCCCCCAGACAGGACAGTGCATATTTATAGGACATAATTATAGGATTAAAAAGTCCTTTAAGGGCTCTCAAAATATGAGTGAATTTAAGCAGATACTTTCCTGAACAGTACAGAAGGACTTCCAGTGTCTATTATTCTCATTATTTTTCCAAACGCCTCTTGCAGATTCCAAGATACTGATTTCTGCAAAGTCACTCAGTATAGAGCATAAGACCCACATATAATTTCTTTGCTAGGCTGTACTACATCACCTGGACATCAATAAAAGAGACACTCTTAAGATGGGCTCCCATTGATAGTGATGAGAACAGAACTGAGCTCAGAATCTGAGACAGTCACAGCACAGCAGCAGCATCTGCTACAACAGAGACTCTTTCAGCTGTGTTCTTTCATAAACAATAAAAAGAGATATGAGATGCTGTAAAAATAGCTCAAATACTTTACTGTAATTCACAGTTATGAACAAAAAACTATTTAAATAATACAATGAAAACATTATAGTAAAAAATTAGAAAGTTAAGAAATGCTATAATTAAGGAAGGTCTCTTTATGCATTGCTGTTCAAATTAATTTATGTTCACCTGTATTTTTTTCCAAAAGTCCCTCCACACACTGATGCTTTGCTTTCTTCATCTATGGCAACACATGACTATAAGGACACAAACTATGCATGGTCTGAAGGAAGAATTATTTACAACAGTCACTACGTTGCCCCTTAAAAGCAGTGATAGTCTCCCCATCTGACAATTTGGGAGATGAATCACAAAAAGATTAAGATTAAAACTAGCCACTAACTTTAAAAATCACACAGATGATGATGATTATTATTATTGTTTACTATAGAAGATGTTGTCGTTTTGCCCCAGCCAGCAACCAAGCATCACAGAGCCACTCTCTCAACCAACCCACCACCCAAGCAGGATGGGGGAGAGAATCAGAACAGTGAAAGTGACAAAATTCATGGGTTAAAATAAATGGCACAGAAATAAATGGTTAAATCGCACAGAAAAGAAATAATAATAATTATAGTAATAAATAATGATAATAAGAATAAAAATTTCAACGTGCAAAACAAATGATGCACAATGCAATTGCTCACCACCCATCAGCTCAGTCACTTCACAAGCAGCAGTGCACGGCCAGATTTCCCCCCAGTTATATCCTAGGCACCCTGTGGTATGGAATATCCCTTTTATTAGCTGGGATCAGCTGTCCTGGCCATGAGTCCTCACTACTTCTTGTGCCCCTCCAGTCTTCTCACTGGCAGGGCATGAGTCACTGAAAAGTCCTCGACATCGTGTAAGCTCTGCTCGACAACACCTAAACCATCAGTGTGTTATCAACATTATTCTCACTCTAAATCCCAAACACAGTCCTGTACCAGCTACAAGGAAGAAAATTGACTCCACCCCAGCCAAAAACAGGACAGATATTAACTGGAAGAACAATCCCTAAATACTGTTTGGAGAAGCCTTTCTGCACAGCCCTCAATTCAGGCATCTAGAAAGTGCTACCTACTGAAAAGGCAACACATAAAAACTTCATGGCAATTATGTTCAGTTCTCCTGCATTGAATTGGTATTAGCACTTCTGGGCTCCTATTACACATTAGAAACACGCCTTCCTGAATGCAAATCTAGTGGTAAACTGTTTCATAGGGAATGGCTCTTGGAACTCAGGCCACACCCCATGATGTGTCACAGAACAACAGGTTGGAACAGACCATTACAGGTCACCTGCTCCAACAGAGGGACAACTTGGATCAGGTAGCCCACAACCTGAGTTCTCAGTGTCTTCAAGGATGGAGATTTCTCAGCCTTCTTGCACACCCATTCCTATGTTTGCCTTCCTCACCGAGAAAATTTTCTTCCCAATTCCTAATTTGAATTTCCATTGTTGCAACTTGTGCTGTTGCCTCTTGTCCTATCACTGTGCATCTCTAACAACCCAGCTGCTTCCTCGATACCTCCCTAAAAGTAACTAATACCCTGAAAAATAAAAGGAGAGGCTGAGAAAGGGTTTTGTTTAAGTCAAAAGCTCTTTGCCCCCTAATTATCTTGGTAGCCACCACCTAAACTTTTTAAAAAGTTGGCAGCACATGGGAAAAGAATTATGTTCAGAAGTGAGCCTACAGCATGACAGTTGTAAGGAAACTTTTAAAATTACCTCTGTGCTGTGGAAAAATTCTTTGGTTTCTACTAAGGATTTTTCCAACCTAAAGCACAATAGTAAACACATTTCTTATTGAGCTAAGATTAAATTTAACGATGGCTACAATTAAGCTCAAAATTATACTGTATAGTTCAGCCTAGTTAATGCTTGTTTGCTGAAGTAACAGAATTTCTAGATGTAAAACAGCCCAACTTCTTTGGCAGCCAAGGAGCTGCTAGGACAATATATACACCCCACTGTTCGTGACAGTTAAGGGCATACAATCCAAATATGAGGACTTACATATCCTCTCAACAAATTACATCAGCAGGGCTCCTAAAATCAAAGACAGAATTTTGCAACCATTCTTGTTCACAACAAATCCTAGATGCACTGCCTACCCTGTCTTAGCACACTTTTACACTCACCAACTAAAAAAGTTAGGCACCATCCTCAAGCTCTGGCCAGACCAACTGGCACAGCAGGAAATCTCCTATCCCTTAAAAAGAAAGTGCCCTATTCAAAGTGCTGGTGATGGACACTCCTTTCAAGCTCGGCTGAATCCGACACGCAGAACAAAACCTTAGCAGTATTAAAAGACAGACTGGGAAACTAATCACATAAACCTCACTTCTCCAGGAAACCGACAAAAATGGGTTTGTATTTCAAACATAGGGAATAAAAGATGCTGCAGTTAAAACGAGAGAGAGTTCAGAAATTAGACTCTGATGGATATAGGCCCTCTATCCTAACTTTTATACATGCCAACTAAAGCTGAGATTGTTTGGAGTCTGAGGTTCGTAAGTTTACACTCTGAACCTAAAGTCAGTCCACACTATGTCAGCATTTCAGGAAACCAACATTCCTCAAACCCCAGAGAGACTGCATGTGGTTTTAGTGCAATGCTTCATTCTGGCCACTCCAGGAAGTCTTTCACTTACTGATCAGGCAACAGCAACTTTAGCAATAAACATGAGTTTACATCAAGGGCTAAACCCCCAGTGTCTGCCTGTTAATTATGCTCAGTTTAGTAAAGCTCTTGTTGTCATACCATGCTAGTGGACACAGGATAGAGTATTTTTTTCCTCTGGGAAAATTCAGGACCTTTGTGATCCAAGCTTGCAGCAAGACAGAACAGTCTGTACTGCTTCTGTCAGGATTTTCATATGGCTTGAATTTTGTTCTTTGTCAGAAGACATTTCACATGTCTAAATTATGCAACTATTTGTAAACTAAAAGTGTCATTTTTAATGTAAATTTAACTAGCATCATCTCTCAGAAGTCTTAGAAAATTTCCAACTCTTTTGATTGTTAAAGACAGCAGTAATTTTTCAGAATTTATTATCATATGGAAATTTAACTCAAAAATAAATAGCTAGGTGATCTCCCTTATTACTTATCTGATTTACTCATTGAGAAAAGATTGACCTAAAAAAGTTAGTTCTTTAAAGTCCCGCTCTACTGGATGCCACTGTAAGATCAAATGCACTGTCATCTAGATAATCCACTTCTTTCATGCAGGTACACCAGACTGAGTCCTAATTCCACTGGAAAAGCCAGGAATTGTACACTTTGTGGCCCTGTTTTGGTTGGTTGAAGGTTTTTTTACAGCTCAGCTCTTCCCCATACCATTTCGTCTTTCTTTACTGCATTTTGCAAAGTAAAGTATTGAAAGTCATAGGTGCTAAAGGCCTTTCTCCTGTCACAATAACCAGTGTCCCCTCAGGTGTGACATATAATGAATAATAGATTAGACATCCACATACATCCAAATTACTAAGGGATGCCAGGGCTATTCAGCATGCTCTAAATCAGGCAGTTGATTTCAGTAGCATGCTGTAAGGGTAATTGAAAACTGGAACACACTTCCTCTGGAAGATACGAAATTTCCTATGCAGGAAATTTTGATAAGAAGACAAATATCGGCTGGGACTGGTTTAAGAACAGGCAACTGTAATCTTTGGGAAAGACATTGTAGCTGTGCCTGTGTTCAAGGCAGTAAACCAAACCACAGCACATCACAGATCTGACCATTACAATCTGGATATCTCCACTGAATCTATTTAAATTTCAAAATTTAGGCACAGGCCAATAAGCAGTCTCCCAAGAATTCCCAGGCACAGGTAATAAGATAGTCTGGGGACTACTGCCATGGCCAGTTTAGAAGTAGCCACCTTCTTTTAGAGGTTAACAGAGCTTTATAGAATAGATGTGAGCAGACGGTGCTGGCTGGTCTGACCACTAAGAACAGGCTTTGACACTGTTTCATTCACAAGCAAGGATGTAATATTTAGGTCTCTTTCAGTCCCTTTTCTCAGGTTCTACAGTTATGACTCTGCACTGGCTTTGTAGCCAGAAGAGAAAAATTTGCAGCAATGGTAAACAATATAAACCAAATTTTTAGCACAAGTCAAACACACCTTTCAGCTACACTTTCAATACCTAATGTGATGAGACACTGGTCCACCACTGATGTGTTGGGCATAGGCACAAAACAAATCAACTTTCCTCCTAAGAACTTCCATACAACTTGTAAAATGATGAAAGGAGACAGACAGGTCAGAGTTCAGTTAAAATACATCACTACAACTCTGCTGCAAACACAAACAAAAAAAATTTTACATAAATTATCTGTCCTTGGCTTCTGTTCTGAAGATGTAAAGCTTGAGAGAGCCCAGATTATATTTGGGAATCAAACTATGGTCCCTTCAAGAGAATTATTCCACATTTGGAAAAAAAAAAAAAAAAAGGCAATATTCAAAGTCAGTGCTTATAGCTAGTCTTTTATTGCATATCAAACATTTCTGTTCTTGACCCTGAAGCAATTCAGTACTGAACACCGGCCCACTCTACTGCAATTAATGGAATTTTACCACTGACTTAATTCTTTAACATAATGATAAGAGTATCAGAAGTTATGTTCTAAAAAAGATTTATGATACAAATGTAGGGTGAGAAGGAAATATTTCAGATGAAGATTCTCTAGATATTTTTTCCAAAATTAAGCTTAGCCCTTCATGCCATACCTTCTTACCGAAAGCAAAGCGACAGTGACTTCTTCAATACAAAAGCTCATAATAACTATCACTCTATTATTTTTAAAAACGGTACTTTTGTTTATTAGTAAGCAATCAGCACATTGTACAGTCACTAATGCTGTGAGACTGTCACATTAAAAATATTTTAAATCATTTCAGGTGGGAAACTGAAAGTCATTTAGAACCCTTGAAAGTCTTTTTCTTAACTATTTGTTAGCATCTACGTTAATCGAATTCAAGGTCACTGCCATGAATTCTCATTGTACTTTTTTTGAGTAAATTCCTAGACAGAACACCAAAGTTGTGCATTTGTCAGAACAAAACTGGAGCCTGAATTTACTTTCTCTGGAGGAGCCATGTAGACATTGCACAGCACTTTGGGAGACCTCAGTTTAGGGATTTACTTTCCTACAATATTTCTACATAGTTTTCAGCAAGTTACTAAGGCTTATATCACAGAAGGTGTGCAGCTCCACTGGTTTTAAGCAGAGTCTACCATTGTGGTTAGAGCTCAACTGCAGTAGGCCAAGCTCATCCAAGTGAGACATGGGCAAACACCCTCCTTATATATTCCTTCTTTCTGGGGAAGGAAACGTGGTGACACGACCTGAAAGGGAGCCATAAGCAGCCATGACCCTGATTTGGACAAGCAGCTGAAGGAGAACTCCAGAGCACTCTACTGAGCAGTGTGACTGTCGTTGTTCTGTAAATAGGAGCACAAACTGTCCAAGACTGATTATATCCACATTTGTTCCAGATTTTCCCACAGTCACAGCTGTGTGGGATGGAGCACATTCCTGTAGGTGATCTGACAATAAGTCTGGTCAGCCAGAAGACAGGTGCAGTTCACTTGTACATCCCACATAAGAAAGCAAAATTCAGCATGTTTCTAGTTCCACACTAGAGTAAGAGCATTGTGCTTCCTGCCAGCCAAATCCAAAAAAATATTTTAGGATTGGGACTATGCTGTTAGGAATTATTCAACTTCTCTTCCAAGTTAGTCAAGGCCAATGCAAAAAATTGTGACTTCTTACAACAGCTAGAGAGTTAAGTGCATCAAATGTCAAACTTATTTTCCAAGCTGCTGGTCTCTTCAGGAACCCTCCCATTCCCACTCATTCACAGACATGGGCTTTGACTTTGAGGTGACTATGCATTTGTTTCTGATATTATATTTCAAAGAGTTAAAACTTTACTTGGTGCAATACTTCACAAAGTCCCTGTAAAGGGCAGATTATTTTTTTGAGAGCACCTGAAATCAAGAATTCAAACTGAAGATGTAAAGCTTCTTTGTAATAAATCCTCATTTTCAAGGAAGAAGACTGGCCCGTGGTGCCACAGTCAGGGTATCAGACTGGTACCCAAGAGCCTAGAACTATTTCACTGCTAGTTAAAGGGTACAACCACAGTCCCCACATCAATCTCCCAACTGTGCATTCCCCATCCTCTGAAACCTCGTCCTTGTGTCAGCACTGAAAATTAATATTACTAAAACCAGCTTTATAATATATATTAATTTTAATATTTCAATTTTTTAACATTTTAATTTCATATTGTTTTAAAATAATTTCTAGCTGGATCAATGGCATGATCTGATTCACCACATGCCCATACAATCGCTACTATCAGCTAAAGGGGGAAACTAAGTCAGTGGTGCATAGTACAAGGGACAACTCCACTGACATTTATTTTAGGCAGTCCTGAAACCATACCTCAAGATTTGTCTCCTCCTTTCTCTGAGATTTCCTGGGAGGCCTTCCACATTTCCCTTGGTCTCTCTGTCCCCCACCTTCCCAACTATACAGTCCTCCCCTTCTCATGGAGACATTTTGAGAGAATGCACAGAAGGGCTGAAACCCCTTTGGACTGACCCTGCATAAATAGGTTCAAACTTTACAACAAATTGAAAAGTACTAACTCTTGCCTAAACCCAAGAATTTTTGAAACAGATGGAGGATATATGGAGGATATATGGTAGGTCAAATACTGTGCTGCCCTATGCTACTGTTCCGATGTCAGAGAGGGAACATAAATCAGAGTGGAAAAACAGCAGTATCTCTACTCTATACTGACACCTCATGTGACTTGGCATTCTTTCTTTTAGCAGGACTGAAAACCAAAATTGTTTGTTAGGCTCTAACTTTATATTTTCTGCATTTTTAAAGTTTAAAGCAAATTCTTGTTGTATTTCAACTCTATGTATGTTCACAGATAAACAAACGTGTGCACGTGCACATCCTTGGGTATGGAAAAGGGCCAAAGATTAAAACTTGCCCAACTCCTTACAAACAGGTCCTGCTGCATAAGGTAAGCAGATATTATCAGGGGGTATCAGAAAAGCAAAAACTATCTGAAACCACTAGAAGCTATTTTAGCTAATTTCATGGCTTTATGCCTGAAATGATAATCTAATTATGTTGTTTCCCATATCATCTCTTTCACTGTCTCCCCATTTTATCTCCACTTCTCTTTATGGAAGAAGGCTCATTTTACTGTAATGGGAGTTCATCCATCTAACTTCTAACAATGCACTGATGATAACACAACATTATGAACGTACACTACGCATTTGACAGTATCTGTTTCCTAAGACTGCAGAGATACAGGTAACAACATTCAGAAAATAAACCCACCAAATTAGAGGTCAATACATCTATCAAGGCTGATGACTTTACACGTCAAAAGAAAAATGATTCTGTTAGATAGCCTGCAACGCCAATGCTGTGATGCTGCCTGACACGACTCCTGGTTTTGGCAGGGCCAACAAAAATATTCCAGGGTTTTGTCTCCTCCCCTCTCTCCACAAGATACATTTGTTTTTACTTTTGCTCCTTGAAGGTAGAGGATACACTAACCAATAGAAAAAGTAATAACTGTTGCGGGAAGAGAGTCGGGGGAGAGGATGAAAGATGTGTCACAGAAAGAAATAGAAAAGTTTATTTTCATACGTAGCCATCGCACTGCTGCCAGCCAGGCTCTCCTACGCCATTAAATCCCTCTGTTCTGTTACTACTTTCATTATTCCAGCTCAGAGAAAGTATCGGTGAAGCAGAGGCACTAATGCAGAGATTTGCATCAGCAGCTGCCAGCCAAGGGGGGGCAAAACACAATCTCCAGCGTCAAAGGGGAAGCAGCAGCAGCAGCGCACAGAGGAGCACTGGTCTCCACCCGCTCACACAGCTCGGCGAGGACACGGACCCCAACCCAAAAACCCCGCGCTCGGTGCCTCCCCCCGAGGGTAAACCTGGGAAGCATCCGATCTTCCCTCTAACCTCGTACACAAAGCACTGTCCAGGCAAAATGTAACCAACAGCCCCGGCGCTTGCTGTCACTGCCGGAGCCGGGCTGCTCCGCAAGGGAAGGCAGGGGGTGCGGGCAGGGGGTGCGAGCAGGGGGTGCGGGCAGGGAGTGCGGGCAGGGGGTGCGGGCAGGGGGTG